>WURT03074709.1:0-13291 GCA_009936505.3 Holothuria glaberrima | reverse complement strand
TGTCTTTGGTGCGATATGGGGGAAGGTGTCATGCACTGTATGCTAACATTGGAATATATTGCAAGAAAAGACGATATAGAGCAATTTCTGACGGTTTATTTCATTGGTTTTCGTTATGGAAAGCATGACAAGTATACAGCAACGATAGAGCATGACAGCTTATGGGAGGATGTCAGTGACTGGAACATAGACCTTCCTAAAACGGTCGTCTTGGAAGAGGAAGAAGCAAAGGGGCGTTCGTCTTTGGGAAATATCAGTATTTGAAAGTCCCTAGGTGGAATTTGGTGAAACCGTAAAATGCTTGTTTGAAGTAAACTTATCCACAAAAATTGCTATTTTTACTAGGTATATTTATCGGATACACATGGTTTTAAACAAATATGAAGTTGTCCGGCTTGAAAAGTAGAAGACTGAAGGTAATTTCAGTCCAAAATATTTATTTTGAAAGTGGTCTCCAGTCCTCAAGGCACACGATCATCTACTAGAATGAAAAAGTGAACACAAAGAGAGGAGGCTGCAAGACACAAAATTGAAACTGCTTAAAACAAACTGTTCACCGATCAGATTCTTATAAAAATGTTAGGTACATGACTGAACATGGATTGAATTATTTGCCACGTTAATATATTTCAAAGGTAAATTGTAATTACTTTTACCAATTTTTTTTTCAAAACTACTCATCGGATCATGAAGATAATTATTCTTGCTGTAAATTAGGCTATCGCAAAGTTTTCGTCGTCACTCATAATTAAGTCCATGCCAAAGTCCTATGTTCTCTACTGTATTTATCTTCACTATCTGTACCTTGGTAAAGGCTTAGAAAACGATTACAAACTCTACCATTTTCTAGATAAAATCAGCTAATAAATTTCATTCTTGAGGTGACAAAATACTTTCCAATATTCATTGGATTAACAACTTTTATATGTCATCTTTGATGCACAATGGGCACCCCTCCTCTGATCAACGATGCTCCGTTCTGTCCAGTATTTACTTCTAGGAGTTTAACCCTTTATATTGTTGTCTACAAATCGCTGTGTCGTGCTCAGCCACTTGAGCGTCATTACCCTACGGTTGGGGTTTTCTGAGTTAACCTGTTTAATCATTGTCTTATAGTGGCTAAGCCTAACAGTAGTATACATTTACCTGTGCATTAAATTCTAAGGTTAACTCTTCCTGATGAAGGTCTTTGGATGACCTAAACGTTCACTAACGTTTAGTTTTTTGAATCTGTGTATCTTGTTTCCTAAATTTTGAGACTGGTCCTTTCTTTATTTTTGTTAATCTTTATAAATGTATATATATATATATATACTATTTACAAATATATTTATTTATATAAAAGTATATATATATAGGTGTAATTACATAGGTGTATTGAAAAGATGACTACCACTTGGCAGCACAAAACATCTCAAGTGTATATATATATATATATATATCCAGCCCCCACAAGTCTTCCTCTAGTATTTTTGTGAAACCTTATGGTCCCCTGAATACAAAATCAGGTGGTTGTAAATAGTTTTATAACACAGTCAAAATGGCTGCCAAAATCAAAATGGCCGGTACTGTGTATTAATTAAGTACAAAGAAGACATTATTTAGAAATAATTTTGAAACTTTGAAATTTGTTCAAAATTATAGACAGAAACTTTTAAACTTAACGTTTTAAGTTTTCAAGATCCAGGTTAACCAAAATGGCGAAAAAATAAAGTGGTCTTTTGAAAATATTTCAAGAGTTATGTGAAAATATTGCAAAATGCCACAAATGCCACTTATTGATTTCCGCCATGTTGGTTGCCCTTGAACCAAAATATGTCCAAAAATACGGTTGATTGTTTTTTATGTGGACAGATTTTAGGTTTAAATGTGTTAAAAATTGCTGTTGATGATTATTTTCCTATCATCATAACACATTGTAATTTTTACATTGGCGGCGGTTTCACTTGCTTTCCGCCATTTTGGTTGAAGTAAAGGATATCTTGGTCAGTGGCCTTCATTTGTTACACCGTACAATAACTTTGAAGATCAAATTATCTGGAACAATCATTTTGTAAAATTAAAAACTCAACTTTCTGTTTCAAAAAGCCTACATGAAGCCCGACTCCTATACGTCAGGGATTTGTTTACTAGAGAACGGTTCACCAAATGTCTTATATTGAGTTCTATAATAAATTTAATTTGTCAAGATTCCCTTTTAAAAAAAGTGTTTTGGTATCCTTTCGGATATTTCACCTGCATGGAAAAGTTTATTTCAACGTGAGGTGGTCCCACCTCCTGAGGACCACTAGTAAATAATATTCCAAATACGCCCAAGCTCCCAAGGCAAATTCATTCTCTTTCGATTCGTCATATATGTAGTCGTTAATGGAACCCACTCTTTAGCTTTAATGATGACGACTGAAGAACTATTTTAGAACCCACTCTCATAGTCTTCGTGAGACCAAAGTCCAATATTTTCAACTTGAGTTCCTTCACAGTTTGTTAGCTACCAATAGGTTCCTTTATTTCATGAAAACTGCAAAAGCCCTATTTTTATATAAAATAGCGTCTGAGACTGTTGAACATTTGTCACATAACAGCTAGCGTCCGTTTAGAGTCGGAAAGCCTTTTATCGGTATTCAAGTTACTTTATCAAAAAACACATTTTCTTCATGGTTGCAATGTGATTAAAGATCGTCCTATGGCCTTTTTTCTCTTTTCACTGTGAGTGATGTGCACATATGTGCAAATTAAACAAAACTTTTGGTGGGGAAAGTATTGAGTTCTCTGTAATATGAAAGTTATCTAGAAATTGCACCTTATACAAAAAATTCAAGCCCTGTACGCCTAGAAAGGTGTCAAGAAAATTTGATATTCTGACAAAATGTTTTTTTCACTGTCCAAGTCTTTTAATTTTACCTAGCTTTTGGACCTTCCTTGATGGGCATATGCTCGTACATTGGACTATTACCAAATACTGATTTTCGACTTGAGTTCCTTCATAGATTGCTTGCTACCAATAGGCTCCTTCAGTTCATGAAAACTGCAATAGCAGTGGGATTGTTACGTTACAGCTAGCGTCCGTTTAGATTCGGTAAACCTTTTTTCGGTACTCAAGTTACTTTATCAAGAAACACTTTTTCTTCGTGGTAACAATGTGATTTAAGATCGTCCTATGAACTTTTCCTTTTTTCACTGTGAGTGATGTGCACAAATGTGCAAGTTAAACAAAACTTTGAAAAAAAGCATTGAGTTCTTATACACTATGGAATTCAAGTTGCACTTGTACGCCTAGGAAGGTGCCAAGAAAATTTAATATCCTGAAAGAGTGTTTCCTCACCGTCCAAGTCTTTTTAATTTTACTTCACTTTTTGGGCTGCTAACTTTATTTTTCTATCTTTTTGTGTCTCTTCTGTAAATGAACTCTTCGACTTATTCTATTTGGTATTATGCTTTTGTTGAATGACGTTTGATGGGTTCTTAATTAGGTTTAGTCTCAGGAAGATAGAGATATGAATTATTCTTATGTTCACTTATTCTAGATAACCTTTTGCAAATTATATTGGAGGCCATTCTGTTGTTTCCTCTATCTTGGTTAGCCTGTGTTCCTTTGACCATCTTTGCACATCTTTTCAGAGAAGGTAAGAGGTTTTGATTGGTTTTTGTGAAGGAATATTTTCTGTAATATTTTGGATTATTTTTTTTATTATTTTCTTACTTTTGAAGGAAATTCAAAGTGTCTTGTTTTTTCTTACCTACTTGACATTACTTCTTATTTATTGGCTGAGTTGTACTCTTGTGCCATGGTCTGTTAAAACTAACTTTGATTATAAACATTAAATAACATCTTTCGTGGCTGTTTGCAATCCTCAATATTTCATTCCTTTGGCTGTCCTTTTGTTTTACTCCATCTTGGTTAATCAATGTTTTGTCAAAAAGTTCCAAAATTTAAATTTGGAGTTTTCTTCTTTCTACATGAGGACACTTTAAGAGAAGACGGGTCAAAATATTTTAAATGACTTTCTTTATTACTGTTTAATGCAAAATATCCATAACTGTTCTGCCATTTTGTTTTTGGCAGCCAATCTGAATGAGTTAGAACCAAAATATTTCTTGTGTCGCGGGAAAATAATTTTTGAGGGAACATTGGAAAGAAAATGAAATATTCGCTGCATTTTTCAACATGACCATGATAAAACATTTAGTTAAAGGTAACAGTTTCTGAGAGCCCCCCCTCCCCCTCAAAGGCCTCCTAATACAGACTGTGACAATGTAAAAAGGGGGCTTACCTGTCTTGTTGATTTAGAAAAACTGAATTGTTGTCATCTATAATTGAGACAAGAAAAGCATATTTTCATGTAGGTATGGAAATATATCCGACAGAGTGCAATTCTATTAAAACCCTCTTCTAGGCCTATCTCTGTGACCTTTCATCTGAAAGATATTCTTAAAAATCTGAATATGGATATTCTTACAAACATAAATACCTGTTGGAGAACCTTCCATGATGGGGATACGCGCGTAGGTTGGACTACTATCAAATGCTGATTGTCATGACAATCTGAAACGTTCATGTCAAAAGTGCATCTTAGAGATTGTTGAAGACAGAATTCATCCGAACTGCGATTAATTTGGATGTTACAAATCTAAAATATAATGGTTCTGCAAAGGAAATGACTCCAAGAAATTTCCGTTTAAATGATAAATGGAAATGTGAACTTACCCGTCAGAATTAAAACCATTGCTTTCTTCGGCTGGATATAAATATAACTATATATAACTATATATATATATATATATATATATATATATAGTGTAGGTAGATAGACGTAGCGACGTGGGACGCGTTCCTGTGACGTAACAATGGAAAACTTAACCCAACAGTATTTAAGCTCAATCGACCGCGTTCTGATTCATAGGCCTCAATGGCTCAGTGGTCAGAGCATTCGCCTTGTGTACGAGAGGTCGTGGGTTCGAATCCTGCTTGAGGCTAAGTTTTCCATTCATTTCTAACATCATTCAGTATAAGGCAAGTGCCTATGTTTGAGGAAAATGACCTAAGGTCTTTGAGCGACTATAACGTAAAGTTTGCAATTCTCTACGGCAACTTGAACGATACAAATAAAAGGACCCTCGTTGAAACACGATTGATTTACGGAACCGGCACGTATGTGCACGGATTAAATAGGGATTTGAGCTTTCTCTCCGGTTTCAATTTTTGTAGACAGTAAGCGTATGGGCTAGTAAACTTTTCACTTTCTGTTGCACCTGAGGAAGGACCAGGTGGTCCGAAAATTTGTGCGTAATTGTGTTTTCATTAAAAATTATGTTGGAATTAAAGGCATTATCCGTTTTTCTTGTCATATTTCTTATATATATATATATGTATATATATATGAAAACAAAAAGCGAAGTAAAAAATGATACTTTCATTTCCAACTAGAATATAACAGCTTGAACACATACAAAATACTTCGAGCGTTGATACTGCTCTTCTTCAGTTGCAAATACAAAATGGCTACAAGACCTTAGGTAGCACCTGTTGTAACTCTCGTTTGACTGCTCATAACGGAGAGGTCCCTATTAAGCCCGGTAATGTGGGTAATAAGTCGTATTACAGATTGCAACTCTTGCTTGATCCTTTCCTCGGTGCTTTTAAACTTGCCATAGAGTATATTACATATTCTGTTCAACGAAATGCATGAAGATGTTGGCATACGACGGGGCCATTCTAGTACCCATAGCGGTGCCTTTCATTTGGAGGTGGTGACGATCATTGAACATGAAATTGTTGTGAGCAAGATTGAACCCAATCAACTGAGAAATCTCAACATGCTCTGTAATACCATTCGAAGCCATCATCTTACTACAAGCTACAAAGCCCTCCTCGTTGGGAATATTCGTATACAAGGCGGAGACGTCCAAGGTAACCAGAATTGTATCATGTGCTAAATGTCCGGGGGCAACTTATATTGGTCAAACGGGTACTAGATTTAGACTAACGTTTAATAACCACAAACAGAGCATACGTATGAATAGTCCAGGCTTTCCAGTTTAATCTTTCCAATCACCAGATATCTGACCTGAAATGTATTATACTCTATGACAAGTTTAAAAGCACCGAGGAAAAGATCAAGCAAGAGTTGCAATCTATACTACGACTTAATACCCACATTACCGAGCTTAATAGGGACCTCTCATTTATGAGCAGTCAAACGACAGTTACAAAAGGTGTATCATTTTTACTTGTACTTATATGAATAGTTCTTATTCTAAATTTTTAACTTTAAAATTCACCGGAATGTCAGACATGAGACAACATAAAATGTGCCCTAATCATGACAATCACAGCACATCCTGTCATTTTTTTATTCGGTTGTGGTACAAAGTTGTGGCAAAACTGGTCCTCTAAGAACACAAAAAACATGTTGGTTGTCTGGATGATCTATAAGTGACATAGCGATTTTGCCAGCTCATTTGCCTACACATATCAAAGCTGTCGCAAACATCATACATCCATACATACATTTTCAAAATCATTAGTTGTTTGATATAGACCTTATGCATTGACGTCACGGGTCGTCATTTGTGAGGGTAAGCAATGAAGCACAATGAACGCATGACGTAGACTTCGAACGCACGCAAGGTAGATTTACGCACGTTTCCTAACGGTGTACAAGCCAGCTGACTGCATTTGCTGGTGTGAGTTGCAATGATACGGGATTTTATTCATCAGGAGCACTCTCTGTTCTGTGACGTCATATAAATAAGGTCTATTAAAGACAACAATGGTCACTGATGAAGACATGAAACCTTTGTTAATCCCAGCTGTTACATTTATCAAGGAATAAAGTAAAAAGGTTCTGCAAAGTTCGATATAAACTGATTGCATCATACCTGTTGAACAAATGGTTGGCTGAGTGGCATCTCGGCTGGGTAAATTATTTTTCCTTGATTGAAAAACATATGGTTCATACAGATCAAAACATAGTCACTTAATTGTTTGATTTGAGGGTTCATTTCTTACATTATTTGATGAGATAAACTTAAAAGTTTTGCAATTATTTTAGACACACGTTATTTTGAGTAAAAATAATAAACGTCATTCTTTTCTTTGTTAAATTGGCTTACCTCGCTCTTGAAAGAATTTGTGATTCCGGAACTAGAATTCCTGCAATATGGATTATTTTGATCAAAGGTTATCAATCGAATAACAATGAAAAGGCTGTTTGGAAAAAAATGTACGCAAGAATGACAAAAAGTGCGTCTTTAGTAATAAAAACTACTTAATTGACAAAACCACACAAACGCATCTGTCGTTACTTACATGATACTTGCTTCTCATTAGAAAGATTGCCAAAAATATAAGGCATCCTATTAATAGTAAGATTGTAACACACACCCCTGGATAGACAAACCATTGCAAGCCCGTAGCACTTGCGTCTGAAAAATTATTTGAAAGATATTGAAATATGTGACTTCTCAGGGGTGCGTTAAAATTAAAAACATTTTACCATTTTTCTGAAGTTCTATTATTAGACATGACATCGCCAGTTTGGCAGCGAAATTTTGAAAAACCATAACAGACGACTTAACCTAATTAGAAATTAGATGGTTACTCTGTCATTTTAACGTACCCATTATTTCAATATGAAGTTCTTTGCCCACAGTGGGCGAACTAATCCCATTGAATGCAGCACACCTCTAGGTTCCGACAACATCCTTGCTTAAATTACGAAACAAAAACGTCCACCAATATGTATTTGTACTGTTTGGTCTAAAATAAGCCGTCGTATTCAGTTCCTCCCAGACCTCATCTGCATTTTGCTTTTTCAGTGTAAGTACAGGTTCAGGATTTGCGTATGCTATACAACTTAAGTTTATATTCGCTATGTGCATAAGATTGATGGTATTTGTAGCACTGTGTTGTTGGAAAAGCTCAACTGTGGCGGAATCTATGAAAACAATTAGCAAACATTTATTACTACAGTCAAAACATTTTTACAGTCGGACTCTTCCATATTTTAGAATGTTAAAAAATTCCCCTTACTTCCATTTTTCATTTATGTACCAATGCTTATTAACTTCTCTAAATATGCTGTTTTGGACACATCCAAGATTGTCTTAGTGGGTAATATGTTCCAACCCAATTCCACTAACCCGTTGCGATGTAGAGAAATCTGATTGAAATGCATTTCCTTGAAATATATTTCTATCAAAGAATTGTGTCAATGAATCTTTTTAATCCATATACAAATCTAGGGAAGTAATAACTTATCATTTAAGGTCATAATTTAAAAGATTATAAGAAACACGGATTGCAACTTAATGACAAGAGCAATATAAGGTATCCTGAGTTCACTTAATTGTCGATCACTATACATCGGTAGAAACGTTTTTAGTATTTTTATGTGCTTGTTTATGTTTCGTACTCATTTTTCCATTTCACACATAAATAGTCATTATGCATAAATTAATATAAATTCCAAGTTTACTTCCAAATTCGGAAAATTCTCGAGCCACCAGTTTTTTTTTCACAAAACAATTGGTGTATAGTTTCGTGGTATGTGATAAAGTTTTTTTTATAATCCATCAGGCCCTAGGTGTATGTATTATTGCTTATATATTGTAACTGAATCTCACAATTATCAATTTTAATTTAATCTTCAGAAATGTTTCCTACAGTTTCATGCCGCTTTATATTTACTGAGATCATCTTTATTAATCTTAGAATTTAAACCCATTTAAAAGGACACGAACCAATCATTTTTGTGAGAAAAATAAGGATTAAAGTTTCACTCATCCAGGCAAAGAATGTTACCAAGCTAATGAATGTCTTATATAGCATAGGTTTGTTTTTGTAACGTATTGAATAAGATACAATGTCTAGTATATCGCTGGAGTGATCATTTAATTTGAAAAATTAAAGACGAAAATTTGTGTTGATATTACAACATCCCATGAGTAGCCTCGGCTAGACTATGTACCCACAAAATTCCTAATTTCCGTAGAACAGAACCCAAGTTTTTCATTTGAAAGGTAAAATGTATCTTCAAATCAACTTTAGTGTAGTTAAAATAGCTAAAACGTTAATTTTGTGCAACATTTAGGTATCATTTAAGCCAAAGTTCCTTGTGAAACTCAAGTACCCTCTTTTGCATTCCTCTCATTTTACAAATGCCTGAAAAAGAAAGATGTCCCTCTAAAGTTGAATAAAATTACCTTTTGAATTAAATAAAATTGCATCAATGCATCATTTGCAAAAGCTTGTTATCTTGAAAAGCACTTTAAAGCAAACAACAGACTGCGTTAATACTTCTTTAAGATTTTTTTGTACAAAACCTGTTAAGTGAATAGACTTAAAGTGTGATGTCACCACTAATACTACACTTAAACTTACAAGTGACGTTGATGATAGCTAGAGGGGTTAAGTTCTTTTTTTACCAAGCATTTCAACGACGCTTGGTTGTACTTGCGTACACTGCGGAATGTAAGATTAGTAGAAGGTTTGGATTTATTTCAATCAAGTATTGGTTCTGCTACAGTTGTAAGGGTCGGTGGCACTAGATACTCCCTGGTTGTCCATTGGAACCCAACTTTTAAAGGGTGCAATGCAAAATGTACACTGCAGTTCAGTGGCGGATCCAAGATTTGGCAGAAGGGGGGGGGAGCAGGTCATAATGATTTCTAAAAGAATGATAGGGGTCTAAAGGAGGGGGTTCCACCTCCATAGGCGTAGGAAGCTGTTCAAGACTGGGGGGTGAACCTTGTTTAGGATCACCATCCTTGGGGAGGGGGTGATAAAAGAAGATCAATACTGAGGCAAGGTTTGAAGCGCGCGGAGCGCGCGAAAATTTTGGTAGTTTGCGAAGGATTTGCGAAAATTCTGATAGTGTGAGAACCATTTGGGAAAGAAAATGAACAGGAATAGGGCCTTGTACTGTTTTATGAAGATGGAAAAAAATCAACATTTTTTGGAAGGAGGGCCTGCCCCCTGCCCCCTAAATCCGCCCCTGCATTTGAAATAGCCATCTCATGTTCGACGAAACTTCTTCCACTTAACCATAATCTTGGAATTTATGTGCAAGGAGTAGAAAAATTAACAAGTTGACAAGACTCAATTTACCTGCTACAAACTTATGTGTTACAAACAACATAAGAATTAAATGGGCAATAATTGTACAACGTTAGCATAGTGGGAAGACTGAGGTAATATTTGGCAAAAAAAAAAATAATTAAAAAAAAAGAACACAGATAGAAGATGCACACAGAAATTTGTCCGCAGTTATGATTTCCGTGTTGATAAAGTCGTATGGGAAGAGATGAACGGACATCTCATGATCATCTTTATTTAAAGAGATAAAATGATAATAATAATGAAGCGACCTTGAACTTGTAGACTCCAGATTTGCTTTTGCACCTTCCTCGGGATACATCCAACCTATCTTGAAATTCCGTCATTGTAGAAATTGTGGAAAAAAACCTTTCTGCATGATTTTCTTCTTTTGATGTAGCATCATGAAAAATGATGCCCTTTAAGACAAAATGGATGCCAAAAAAAAAAAGAATAGCTTGATTGACTATCTCTACAAATACCAATTGCAAGCATAAGGTTCCTTACAAGTAGACAAGTAAAGGTGATAAAGTATAACAAAACAGGACAGAATATTAGCTCCAGGAACGAAGCTCCGTCAGAAGCCGCCATTACAAGTGCTTTAATAGTTGTTTTTAATTATCATTAGTTTGTATTAAAGGTTATATGTAATTCAAGTCAATTGCCTACTGGTTTAACACTTCTACTTTCGCCTTCAAAAAGCTGACACGTACAAGGATTTATAGTTATTTGGACGATTGAATCTTTGGCATTTATACACTGCATTCGTATTATGTTTTCAATGAAAAGAAATACAGGACAATGAGGTCTAAATAATTGTTTGAAACTGAAAGTTAATGCCAAAAGGGCTTGCAAGATAAAAAAAATAATCCTTTTCTTCCACATGTATTCAAGCTTAAGTAGGTATTCCAGCAGCATTTCTCCGAACTTTTAAGTAGAAGGAATCTTATGTGTTTAATCGTCATCCGTTTTAGCAGTTACATAATTTCACATCATGATGACCCAAGTGTTAATGTATACTAAGTTTAACTTTGTTGACATTATCCTGCATACAAGTATTGCACTCTTGGTGAGAAGTCTCATTCTCTTTGAAATTGCACTGTTCCTAATTTTTTTTGTCAATCTCATTTGTGGTTAAAGTCTTTTATTAAAAAGTACATTCGAACAAAAAAATGGCATAGCTACAAATTCTGACAAGCGGGGTACCGCCACTGCAAAGAGGGAGGGGGAATCGGTGGAGATGTTTCTCCCATTTTTCTTACCAGCTCCTTTTGGCTGTGCTACTACTTGGGGTCCATACTCAGTATTCCTTGCAAGAATGCAGAGAGCTTCGTAGAGTTGACTGATCATTTTTGCGCATGAATTTTAGACATTTAGGCCAGCGAAAACATTCTTAATTTGCACTCTTAATGACAAGCTGCAACCCCTTCTGCCACCAATTGTTCAGTTTGAAAGCTCTCTTTT
The DNA here is from genome assembly GCA_009936505.3 of Holothuria glaberrima. Lineage (NCBI taxonomy): Eukaryota > Metazoa > Echinodermata > Holothuroidea > Aspidochirotida > Holothuriidae > Holothuria > Holothuria glaberrima. The sequence continues at coordinate 1,731 of WURT03074709.1, read as the reverse complement.
CTTAGAACTTCCAACGTCCTCTTGCGCTGAACTATACGGAATAAGCTTCTTGCGGGCGTTTCCACAGAAATTCTGAAAGTGACTGAATTCCACCCTCTCCATTTCAATAGAAGAACTTTTATACCGTAACTGAATGATTATAACGTTAAGCAGCCAGGGTTCCCGTAAACCTACAGTTGCACTGGTTGCACTACATTTCATGACCAGCTGGAAGTTAAAATAATAGATGATTTCGCTTTAAACTTTTCTAAAACGAAGGCGTATGTGATTCCAAATAAAGTCACTCTGCCCATCTTTATATCTGATTCACTGCAGAGACGTGGGTACAGATGACGCCGTTCCCTTATTCGGAATATGAATGATCCACTCACCATCCCAAGGATCATTTACTTTCAAATTACGGTCAATCTCGCTTGAAAATTAAATAACATACACCCAGGCTAGTAGTTTCTAAATTCCCAGTTTACAAGCTTAAGGATTATTTGCTCAAATAAGTACTTAACCTTTCTTCCTTTGTTAAAGCCGTTTATTGTATTCATTACACGGAGATGAATACGAGATTTGGAAATCTAAAGCAAATTCAGTAATGTACATGGTCTATCCCTGAATACAATAAGTTTTAACTTTCAACCCACCTTTGCGGAGGAATAGTAATTCTGACTACTGAACTTAGGAAGCCAAATGCTAGTCCAGCAGTTAGATGCAATATTTGGGAGAATTGTGCCTTTTAAGACATGATAAGTATCAAATCTGGCACATAGTTAGATCATGCCATATAGAAGATGTTTGGCTATAACGCTGTCGCAAATTTGTCATGTGACAACAGTGGCGGCTATTTGTCAAAATGGCCGCAAATGGGGTGTATTTTTCCTATGTTTTGTTTCCTTTCTTTGGGAATAGAGTTTTTTTGGTCACAAAAAACTTGGCATTTAGCAAATAATAACAATTACTGCGTTAATAAATAGTAGTGATAGCCATTTCAAAATGGCTATCACTGGTTGTTGCTTACCGGCTTTTTTTTAAAAAAAAATTGTGTTTGAAGTGTTGCAGCCTTCACGAACTTGATTTCCTTGTATTTGACGAACAATTAAAGGCTTCTCGTTACAGGGCTATTAATTCCTGTGAAGATAATGGCCGCCATTTTCAAAGTGGTTGCCATAACCTACCTATATTTTGAAAGTTTATGTGTACAAAGTTGTCATTTGACACATAACTAAGCTTCTCTTTTGGAAGTGTATTTATTATTTTGTTGTGTGACGACATTGGAGGTCATCTCCTAAAACAGCTGCCATTGGCTGTGTATCTAATTAATTATTTTTTGAAAAAAAATGTGTAAGGTGTTGTCACCAGGAACTTGAATACTTAGCATTTCACATATAGCTGGAGGATTTTTACTTAAGTGTCACGTAGTATTTGTCCTGCGACAACGAGGACGGCGACAATTTAGAATGGCCGGCATTTACTTGTTTACATAGTTTGTAACTGGCATTGTATTTTGGTCCCCACCAGTCCCAGTGACTATTGAGATTGGTAGCTAGCTTCCGTGTTAAGGTACCTCCCTTTATCTGTTTGCCCGTTCAGTCGATAGGGACCGGGAACCAGTCTATTCCAAACTGTTGCTGCTCCTTTAAAAATGGTAGCGTTGAACAAATGTTTAGATGCAAGGACTTGTCAAGGAGTTCCCATCCACGTGAGATCTGTTGTTTTTATAAGAGCCCAGTGGTATATATA
>WURT03074698.1:0-13291 GCA_009936505.3 Holothuria glaberrima | reverse complement strand
TGTTGTTGTTGTTGTTGTTGTTGTTGTTGTTGTTGCTGTTGTTGTTGTTGTTGTTGTTGTTGTTGTTGTTGTTGTTGTTGTTGTTGTTGTAAGACACAAAAAACTTAAAGTGTTACATTGAAATTCTAACAGTCATTGTAGGGAGTTGTTACTCCCACTAACTCCCTTTAATCATATTCTTGAGTATTAGGTTTTAGACTTGGGACTTCTCAACATAATAGGCTTGCCACGGGTGGATATGCCGGTACTCTAAGCACTATCATTGGTGAGAATGGCATTATTTCTGCAACTAAAAAGGTGTAACAGAAGGAGTTTTTTAAAGTAATACTTAAGTAACAATGAAATCTTCACCTGAGACTCGAACCCTTTCTTCTAATAAAATTTACCTAAACAACCTATACATCCTTACACTTCTACAAAAAAGTTTTTCGTGTGTAAAAATATTTCGAGATCTCTGAGAAGCACAGGTTCTACCCATATTTGTAGCCAAAAGGCCCAGAAGCCTTTTGTCTACATATGATCATGTAAGCGTCAGTTTAGTGATTTGAGCAATTACACAAAATAAAGACATTTTTTTTCATTAACAATGTGTAAAATTTTGTTTAAATGTTTTGGAGTTATTATTTTACTTACAGGCTTTATGATCTCACCGAAGACTGTAAAACTTCTCCTTACAAAGTTTACTTCGACCCCTTCCTCTAATTACAACAAAGCACCTGTTCATTGCACCTACAAAGCAAAGCCACAGTAGTCTGCGCTGAGTTTCAATTCAGTTGCACAGGGCTTTAAGACACACAGCTGTGTGGGAGCTTAAATGAAAACACAACTGAAAAGGACATGCAATGTTAACAACATTCTAATTACCATGATTAAATCCTCATAGTTGAATAATCAGAGTTTTGCAGTACCGTTTTATTTATTTATTTTTTATATAGAAAAACAATTGGCTGATTGGTCATGACCTAAATACATAACATCACACCTGATTGTTTGAAGTTTACACTAATAGAGAAACTGTAACATATGGAGCTGCACATGTTATGTGTAACCCAAGTACTAGATTAACAAGGAGGGTAAGACTAAAGGACAAGGGGTGGAAGAGGTCAAATTTCTTCAAACAACGCCCAAGAGTTCACTGCATCGAAGTCTTGATGATTTAAAATGAAACAGTGCTGGATCGAAGGGAACACATGGGACAACCTTGTCCTAGGATTTCAATGCAAGTTTAAATGTACTGGTTGCAGGGGCATATCCAGGAATTTTCAATAGAGGGGGCCCAAGGTTTGATTGATAGCTGTCCTTCTTTAGGGAGGGGTCTAAGGGGTGGGAGTGTCCCCATGACCTTTGAAAAATGTTTGCTTTAGGAAGAGGCTGAGATGCAAAATGGTGCTATATTTGACACATTTTGAAGCATTTTCCTTTTTTGCCTCCTTTTTTCACGTATGACGGCCAATAGAGGAGGGGTGCCTGTTGCGCCCGATTGGATCCGCCACTGAATTGTAGGTCTCTGAATAGAAAAAAAATATTTCTTGTTATTAAACGCCTTATTGCTTCAAACCTGCATAGTTTTGCAATTAGTATTCAAAAATCTCCGACACCAAGAAAATTGTTTCACAAGCCCCTCCGGAGCTACGTGCCCTTGATAAATGAGCTTCGGGCCCGTGCTTCTCCCCTAAAAATGAACACTAAATAAACCACATAAATAATAATGCAAATAAAAATACAGTGTGTATTTTAGTGGCGCTTGGTCCATAAAGCAAGCACATTCCTTGTTACTATAATCAAATTACGTCGAAGCTGCTTACTTTTGCAAAAAAGAAAAAAAAAAGAATTTCGCACTGTGGAAAGGGTACACCCTTTAACGGCTCTGGTGGGGCCTAAAAGGAGATTTTGCCCCAAAATATGAAACAAAATCAGTGCTATATGCAAATAGGTAGTTAGGTTTCTTGTTTGTATTAGAATCAGACTGCGATAAGTTGCTTTCGATTCTGGGTCACCAAAATGTGGACCATGACGCTTTCTCATAAGAACTTAACGTAGGACAGCTTGAGTGATAGGTTTGAATGATTATATTGTTGGAGAGCTTCATACAACTCCTACCATCATGCATCCTTCAATTCACAATGCCTCTACAACAGTAAAATAGACCATCCATTAGAGTAAAGTTTTTGTAAAATATGGTCGAATTGTGGTTTCCTTTTTAATGCGCAAACATGCCATTTTTTGATACTTTAAGCTTTTTTCCCCTTCCCATTTCTCATGAGCTTTGCCTTCCGATCTCAGGAGTCTTAAGGCAGGTTCCTTACCTACACACTCAATGGATAGCAGTCTCGGGCCCTCAATAGGCCGCTCCCCTCCAATACTTTGCCCCGAAGAAATGAACCCTCGATCCCCCTATATAATACCATGCTGTATTTACTGTGCTTCACGCCCCTACCACTCTACTGTTTAAGAGTGGTATATCATTTTACCAAATCCGTCGTCTATAAAGGCGTTACAAATGATAGAAACCATTGTAATTTTGAATTTTCTATGGCGCCGTGGAAAATTTTTTTAAGGGACCCCGCCACCCTACCCCAGCCCTTAGCTAAGAAGTTGCTTGGGGGAGGCTAACTTTTTCATAAGTGCACATTTGCTTCAAACAAAGTAAGTACTTGTGGGTATGTTGCTTTGAAGAAAAATAGCCATAACATACTTCAAACATCGCAAAGAGTAAAAAATCTACAGTTCATAATAAACGTCAAGCTTTTATGCTACTAATTTTGTTTAACACAAACTATTCTTTTACCCAATCTCTTGTCAATTCTATAATTCCTTTGAGGATCGTGGCGGCTTACTGTTTTCTCGTTATTTTCATTTGCTAATGTTCCACGGTTCGTCACTGAAATAACCAGTTCGGGTCATGGAAAAGAGTGTTCCTAAACCATCAACCACGCTTACTTCAAGGAGTTACTTCTTTCAAATGCGACTCTTCTGGCTTGTTTCGACCAATCAAAAGAAAGGATTTTTACGGTGCTTAAAATGACTTTATATGTTACGATCTGATCGCACTTACCGCTCTACAATCAACTCCCTAATCAGGCTGCGGCGTGCCCTTTTATTTTGGATTATATTTCTTTTTTTAGCCGAAGCGTCAAAGATCACGTCGTATACCTTTATTTCCCTGCGTCACAAATCGTATTCCCTGGGCGCTTTGTGAAAGTATTCGTCGGAGAGTACCTAAAGACTGATGGGTCTGTCATTCATTTACATTATTGAACCAGGGAGTTGTAACAGACTCCCTGATTGAAGTCATCTAGGGATTCGACACGGTCGATGTTTTCAAACAGTTTGATCAGCAATAAGCACAAAACCCTCGCCGACTCTGACAGCATCTCAGGTTAAAATTTTTTGCTCATATAGTAGTGTCAAATAGCTCAATACATATATTGAAATCAACAGGTATGATGAATGAAAGATTTCAAATATTTTCCTGGTTTATATTATCTTTAACAGCTTGTCTTCAGCGGCGTAATAAAGGGGGAAGGGAGGTGTATCCCCCTCCCAACACGGGCCAGGGGCGCAAAATGAAGGCTGACGAGAAAGGGAAAATTGCGAAAAAGATAGGCAAACAAAGAATCAGAAAAAATAGAAAGAGAAGGAAAAGGAAAATGAAATTTTTTGAATTTTTCGGGCCCCTCCGCCTCCGGTGAATTGTTAATTCGTAACGGCAAGGTCACCTCAATTAAACTGAGCAGCATGATGCGGTCATGTTCTTTTGTTGCAAGAATGACACCGCCAGCTGGGCCTTAAGTAAGAGTTTACTGAGTTCCCACATGAGATGATCGCGCAGACAGGTAGTCCGGGTCCCGGGCTCTGGGGCGCACGTCGAGTCACTTGAACCCCCTGCAAAATACCCTTTGTGACCCCACTGCATGTATTTTTTCCAGTTACAATGAATTTCCACCAGTGGCGTACGCAGGATTTCTCTCAAGGGGGGAGGCATGCAGTATATTGAGTGATCGCCGGACTGGGGGAGGAATCTAAGGGGGGTGTCCCCTCCCTTTTGAAGATTTTTGAAAAATCAGGTGTCCTTACATGCTATCTGGTGCCACATATGCTGCTTTTTAGATAAAATGTGTGTAACAAAATTTGCGTATTTTTAGGAACTAAAGAAAAATTGGCATCAGTGAGGGGGCCGTGGGGAAACAACCCCTACCCTTAGAAAAATTTTGAAAAAATTAGGTATCCTAACATGCAATCTGGTGCCACATATGCTAACTTTTGAAGTAAAATTTTTGTTACAAATTACGTACTTTTAGGATCTAAAAAAAAAATGGAATCCGTGAGGGGGGTAACCCAGTGCCCCCTCCCCCACGTATGCCACTGATTCCCACTGATTTTCTGTTGCTGTAGCAAGCAGTCCTTTATAATTGTTTTATACTCTTTACAACAGAGACGTCTTCTCCGTCAGAGACGATAAGAGTTAAAGGGCATAAGCAGTCGCCCCAAACTTTTTTGAAACAAAGGCTAAATCTCACATATTTCCTCTTATTTCTCTTCCAAGTATTTTTCATGATATTTCAGGACTTGAATATTTCATACTCAAGGTATACCAAGGAGTAAGGTCTTGTAAATTTCACAGTTTAGTTGTGAAAACATTGTCACATGATTTTCTAGGGCCATTCATGAAATAGAGTAGACTACTACACTAATCCAAACTGGTGTGACTACATTTTCCCTTTAAATACTTGTTTCGAAACTATAGTTGTTGTTTTAGGTATACATAAGTACTATAGTCCATTAGTCAGCACACTGAATTCAAGTAAGGGACGGGCACGGCCCCCCCCCCCGTCTGCATCATTTCACGGACTTGAAGAGCAATCGTTTGTCCAGGCCCGTAACCAGACAAGGTACTGAAGGGAGCGAAATGGTTTCCAGGGGGGCGAAAAATTTTTCAAGGGGCCAAATGTGTAAGATGTATTAAGTCAATGGTAACTTGAAAACTTTCTAGGGGGCAAAAAATTTTCTACGGGGCTCTTGCCCCCCCCTTGACTACGGGCCTACGTTTGTCTACGTTTTGAGACTACCTACCTCCCACTACAAGAAGCCCATGGTTTTTGAAATATTTCTAATTTATGCCGAATGGCTGGCTGACTGACTAAAGAATTAATTTTAAACTTAGAGTCTTTTCACATTAAAGGTCAGTTCGAGTAGAAAATTTCTTGCTAGTGGATGGGAAATCCCTCGACTTAACTTTGACCCAGCTGGGCTCGAACCCAAAGCAGCTAGTCTTCCGCTGGGTCTACAGTTGCTTAGGTTGGTATCCATAGGTTTGCAAGTGGCGGCTTGCTGGTCATTTGGAGCCCACTGCGTGCACTAAAATGGATCGTGGAAGATTGGAAGGAGCCACAAGTTTTATTAAGGAAACAAGCTACTTAAAAAAGTACTGACAAGAATTAAAGTTAACATTCTATTAAAAGAGTGGTCCACGACTCGAAAAACTTGAGAACCTCTGCTTTTGTAGTTTGGGGTCAGGAAGCTACTTGAGATTCACCTGTAGCTTTTTATTATCAAGTTGACAGTGAATGGACACCGTTGAAATTAGCTCTAAGATCAGGAATCCACCTTATATTGACCCAGCCCGGGACTGAAACTAATACAGACAAAATCTGAATTGAGCAATATCTGAGTTACTCTGTCAGCCAGTAACCATTTGTCATTTTTTAAACATCCGTTTTGTAGTCCCTCTGTCCTACAGTGCGAACATTTCTGTAGAACAAACATGTAGACCCCAACCGGGTCATAGCTTGATCAAGTTTGGCTGCCGTAACATCTACGGGCCAGGCTGACAACCCTCCTCCCCCTCCTTGGAGTTCCTTGCGAACCCTGTTCGCCTTACAAAATCGGCTTTGTTTTTTTTTTTAAATGTGCATTTATCATTTTTTTTCCATATCAAAGAGACATTCATGTTCCATACCAGGGTCGTTATCCAAATCTGCGAAGGTTGGCAAATTGTCAATTCAAACTGAGTACAGACTGTGCAATGCGACTTCCGCTTGCTTCCGACCAGTGCCGACCGAGACGCTTTTCGATTGCCGCCAGAAAGTTCTTTGGCTCTCACGATACAGAAGTAGGCATCGCGGTTATCGCTGCAAAAAATATCGCGATATATTCTAGTATCGTGATATTACCCTACGAAAATTAAACCTGCCCATGCATTCAATTTAGACACTTGATACATTTCAAACTCTTACTGGCTTGATAGTTTTCGTAACAATTTCGTTTATTTTAGCAACGTGACATGTATTTGAAAACATGAAAAACTCCAATAAATGTTTATATGAATATCGTTAAAAAAAACGATGCAGCCGTTTGCTTCTTCTTTCTTCTCTTTTTTATATCGCGATACTTCAAGTAGATGTTCAGTATCGAATGGCCGGGAAACAAGTGTTGTAATTATCACGATTGAATGGTGATAGCCCTATTCTAAACACGCTTTTTCGACTGCGCCAGAAAGTTCTTTTTCACACCATGCCATTTTATTGTCTACATTACAAACCACAATATCAAGGTTCCTTGTAAATGCAAGGAACCCCGCAACGCATGTTGGCATCATCCTCTCACTGCTTCATCAGAACTGTACACACATAGGTGGAACAAGGACAGCAGAAGCTGACCATTTTAGGGAGTTCATTTCGTCATGCAAGCATTTGATACGGTTTCCTATCGACTGGTGCAAGGGATATGCTCTGACCGGCAAGTCAACCCTCAATCCCAGATTATCATCACCTTTATCGAAACTGCCATAACACCTACCGGTATCAAATACAGCAATATCAAAGTTCATCTCATCTCATACGTAGATACACGTGAAACATCCCACTCTCCCATATCATACGGACATCAGGGGCATACGTCTACCGGTGTTTGTGTTCCAACTGGAAAGAAATAAACACACCGTCACAGCACTCGTCTTTATCATTTTCTCGAAGAAATAAGAAACATTTGGCGGGCCTTATGTCTGCTCAAAGTGAATGAAACCAACCCATCAATGAAAATTTACGAAGCATGACGGCAACTTTACACCGGCTCATTACGAAGCTGTCGAAATGATAATTATATCATTGGCTGATTTTCATTCCCATTACTTGAGGGAGCAGAATTTTTTAGACGCCACCTGGTTGTTTAAAGTAAACTACAATAACTCATCAAAATGATAATGCTGAGATATGATGCATTTGGGATGGAACGAAAAATTCACCAGGGTACCTTTGGTAGAAACATTTTCCTCATGAAAGAATCAAAGAAAAGAGTTGTTTGAGGTATCGGCAAACCGCGAGTATCTTAAAAATAGGTAGGTGTGTAGAACTAGAATTCAGCGGTATCGTGCATAAATAAATCTGGACGTACCTCTTTCGGAGTACCGACAGTAGTGAAAATATAGAAATAAGCGAAGATTTGAGTGAAAAGTACGTTTGTGTGTTCGTGTGTGTCTGTGTGTGTGATGGGAGGGGCGGATACAGACTCTTGAAGTAACAAAAATGAGTGAAAATTTGAAAGTCAATGAAAGCATCTCCATAAAGTGAGAGGACTTTCCATCCTCCTGGAGTTTCGGCCTGTAAATACCTAATTCATCAAGGCACTAACTTCGAAAGAAAATTTATAAATATTGTATGTAAGTTTGAAGTACACCGTTTTTCCATATCTTTTGGTAGGATAATCTAGGATGTTTGAGGCCGGTCGGTGATTACCCCGCGAAGTGGACTCAGTTCCCTCAGTCCTTAGTGGACTCAGTTCCCTCAGTCCTTCATTAAGGCTTCCTAGACCAACGTTATGACATAAGGATTATACCATACAGCCTGTTACGTAAATAAGTCGGTGACTTCTTCTCAATGCCTTGGACATTCTGTGTATAATCCGACGATCATACCGGTATACCGCCAGACGGATCTCATGTGGGACATGAGATCATTTGAGTAGGTGCAGGAAGCAAGATGCAGGTATTATGAGACCATTACTGACAGTAACATGCCGTAAGCATCCTAGGAGCTTGGTTGTAATTATTGAAGAGTCTCTGTAAGAAAGTAACGGTGTATTTCGGTGTATAGTTTACGCGTCTCTCCACCGATTCTCACCATATATTTATGACGAGTTCCAGAGTTTAAAGGGGCTCATTGAGTTGATATCGATTATTTTGTGACGAGTTTGAAGGATCTCATTGGATGAAAATGTTTCTAATTAGCCTCATAACTCATGTACCACATACTATAGTTACGGAAAACGTGAGAAACTACAGTTTTTGTGGACAGGGGTTCCATATGTTTAATACATAATGGTAAAAAGTGTCTGGTCACGAATTTGTAATAAATGACTTTAATCATTAATTACCCTATCATTGCCATTTCAGTTGTGTGTCAGATGTGCAGAATCTCTTAGTTTGATCATTTACCATCAAGACTCAACAGATGTGAAAAAATGAAGTTTGTTAACCAACTCAAAAAGCCCCTTTAAGACCGCTGAAAACGCAGTCGGAAGGGATCAAAGGAATTGCCTTATTTATTAGAAGTATTCGGGCATGCCAAGAGTAAGCAAAGATAAAATGGCGGCGCCTTGAGTTCTGTTTAATGAATTATATTGTAAATAAATCACTGCTTGCACAAATATATAATAATTTGGAACAGTGTCAAAGAAAAGAGGTAAGGTTTTATTCATCTACACCGTGTGTTAAGAACCTTAAAGGGGCTGTGGCAAATATATATATATATATATATATATAGAAATAACCTTACAGTTGTTAATACAATTGGTGACTGCATTTTGGTTGTCATTCATTCCAGCAGTAAGTCCACTCTGGTTGGTCATTGATGACTTGTATAGGTAGTTATGTTCTCGATTAAGCTCACACATTGTTGCGTGTCAATATGACCTTGAGCAATTTAAACTCAATGAAGGCTACTGTGACTCTGTCTTGGAGTTGGTTGCACTAGAGAAATGTTTCTGTGTAATTGGAGGAGTGACTCGAAGTTAACTTAGTATGGAGATATTTCACTGTCTGGTGGGATTAAAGAGCCTTTAATGAGAACAGCTATCCACTATATCTACCAAAAATAATTCCATGAACATTGTAGCATAAGCAGGACGAGGTCTCTTGTCTGAAAATGATGGTGAACTTGCTTGACGGGCACACTGGGGTATAGGTAACAGGCCTAAAAGCAGAAAATATAACAAGGGTGAGAAGCTAGCCACCGACATGAGTAATTTTCTCGGCCATGAATCGAGACAGATATTCATAAAGACGTAACAAGAGTTGTCAGTTTGATAACATCCTTATGTTCCTACGTCTCTACGTTTCGAAACACATAACTAATACTATCACCCAGACCTAACCCTTATCCTATCACACACTTAACACCGACCTTTATGAAGACATTACATGAATATGGAATGGTGTATATATTGGTTCCAAAAATGATGTTTAGTTAAAGAATCGGATCTACGTTACTCTCCTTAGAGTGATACCATATTTTTCATGAAAAATTGTTTTGATGGAGGATGTAAATGTGGCACGCAGCAGGCAAAATCATGTTGCCAAAAACGTACGTAGTAGGACTGTATAATGGTGGTTTATAGAGAAGATCATAAGGCCTTATCCTAATTAACTAGTTACCACAGTGGCTTTAACGGTTCGTGTGGAAATACGGCATGCCGTTATACAGACGATCTCGTGAAACTCTTGTGTTGGATTTTTTGTTCTTTTTACGCAACTTTGATGTGACTGTGCTAATAATAGCTTTGGTTGTCGTCCCGTTATGAGTTTTGCCATGCACGTGACAGCACTCGTCGTTAATAAGACCTGTATAAAATCCGGCCAAACAAAGGCAGTTTATCCTTCGACCGTTCTTATTACGCTTCACAAACAATTTGTTCCTTCGTTAGATTAACACGTAGTTGCTATCACACATTCTAGACTATACCTGCAAGCCTGAATTAAATAAGTAAGGCAATAAACTTGACCAGTATTGTAACGAGTCTACTAGACAATTATTGTGTTTTACTGGTTGCTGCCTATTAAAAAGGTGCAGTAGAAGGCCACCTTCAATTTGGTGGCTTTGGAACCTTTCATGTGTGTGGTAAAACAACCAAAAAAAAAAAAACAAAACAAAAAACTGATTTAAAACAGGCCGTAGTCTCGTGCGTCTTCATCATTAAAATTTCAGCCTGAGAGGCACTTCGGTTAGTTAGTTAGTTAAATGAGGTTTTACGGCTCAGTTTCTAACTGGTTTAAGTCGAGCCGGCCACGGTCTTTTTTCCAGTTGTAGCTCACTAACTTGTCTTCCCTATTCCATTGTTTATGTGGGACTTTCATAACACATGTTATAGGCTTATGTATCTTTCTATTGTATTTCATCATTATAATCACTTGTGTGTGATTTTCCACGTTCTGAGGGCTTTATAACATAGTCAATGGATTGCTTAGTATTTTTGTATTTTTCAAGTATTTGTTTTTTCCATTTAGCGTTTAGAAATCTCGGGGAGGGAGTGGAAACTATCCCCAGTCCTCACAAGTTGTGACCATAAAGGGGGTACGCTTTGGATCGGGGGAACTCTGTGGAAAGTCATGCGCTTTTTGTCCGTGATATTTTGAAAAAGAGATAAGATAGCGTCTTATCTTTTAAAAAAAGTTTACCCCATTACATGGCGAGGACCACCCGGGAGTCATAAATCCGGACCAGGGCGGTGGTTTAAGATCCCCCTGCTATGCCACTGTTTCAAGTCGTTTGCCACTAGATGACGTATGAATTATGACATGGTGTCGATGCATTATGACTTAAGTGAAAAAATTGTTATTTATCTTCTCATGAATACGTAGATCAGGAAGGTGTTACCTTTTTGGAGATGTCCCGAGACTGTGATATCCATGATTTACCTATGAAAGCGCCTAAAGGTAAATAAAACCACCAGTTGCTTATAATGATCATGCTGAATTGAAGATTTTAAAAAAGGTGATTCCAAAACCTCACCTTTCAATTGTCTGAGTGAGGTGTATCTTATTACCAAGTCATAGAGCATAAGGAACAATTAGCACAAGCTCAACTAAGCATTTTCTTCTCCTTTGTTCAAATTGTTGTTACAGTTCTTTGGTTACACTCCAAAGTAAAAAATACTTATATCAGGTGTTCAGTTTGTGTCCTTGTTGAGGTCACAGATGTGAAGAAGCAAGATATTACTGATGAACGTGTTTTAACGCAAACATCCATCATGATCATATTTAAAACAGTACCTTCAAGTGACTGTAACATCAACAAAATTGAAACTACCTTGCACATTTGAACGAATGTTTTTACGACACTTTTTCGTCCGATATTATTCGGTCTTACAAATTTATACTGTATGCAATGGGGCCCCCTCCAAGAAAAATAAATAAAATAAAAAAAAATAAATATATAAACAACATCTGATCGCCACGACGAAGACAATTTGGAATATTTCGTGCGTTTTCCGAAGTCATGGTTGCCAACGGTGTTTCAGTACTATATACATCAGTCGAATTGATACTTTGTGCGTTCCATGTTTACCATTGTCTCCAAAGTCAAACGTTTTCTGCAAAATACATTCGATCAGAAAATTAGCTATTTCCAGGCACACTTGTGATTTGTACGAAATCACAAAACTTTGCAAAAGTGCACAAAGCCCTCTCTCCTTATTACTGAAAATATTATCGTGTGCCAAAGTATAGGCTTCATTGCTAAGCGACTGGAAATTACGACAATGGATGTTAAGATCGTTCCCAATTTTCTTCAAACGATAAAAGACGACAAACAGCCTTCAAAAACTTCCCTTAAAATTCGAAATCTTTAAGAACACCACAGAACAGAACTTGTCAAACTACCTTTCATGAAGAGGGAAGTTGTGTCAATTTGCATCCCCATCTTAACTGAACACCTTGTTGCCAGGATCTAAAACGTTGCTTGAAACCGTTTTACAAGGACGCCCTGTGTCGTAGCTTTTAGATAGGTGGTCCCATCATGGAGCTTCTTATCATCTTGCTTTCAATAATGCATTGAATCTACAACGTTTGAGTGTCAAGGATGAACTTGCCTTGAGCGATTTATTAGAAAAAGGCAGCTAGCTCCGTACCCTTGGCCTTCATATTACCTAATTAGGCGTTCACGTACGTGATGTTTCAAACACTTATGCAACCAGTCAACTTTTGATTAAGTTAAATAAATATAAGAACGTATTGTGCATATTTTGAACAATTTTAGGCATTGTGTATGAATTATCCACTTATCTTTGGTATGAGAAATCGTTTTATTTCAAGAGTCTGACATTAAATGACAGAATCGTTACTTCATGTAAAAGTTTCTCTTGGGTAAAAAAGCATGATCATATCTCAAAAACGTAATTCAACGCACAGCTTCTGTAAAATATTATACATTTATTCTTTTGTGTATACTTTTAAAGTGCCCTTTCAAGCACTGAATGAACCAACTGCATGAGTTTTGCATAAGTATGCCGAATTTTGCTTCCAGGTTAAAGAATAAGCCTACTTTCTTCGAGGATGAAGTGAACTTTCTCCTTATTTGTTTCCTATCAACATTTCACTTACAAATCTGTCAACAGTGTTTCATTTTGCACGCCGTCTGTCATTTCTCGGTTCCTGTTTTTTTTTTCTTTCAAAATATAAAACATTGCGTCATCTCATTGGAGGCCTATCTTATATGAGAGAGAAAGAACTAACATAGTTATTAAATATTTAGTGAGTTACGCACCCGACGCAGCCTGGAATTTATCATTTTCAGTTACATAAACAATAGCCACGAGTTCTGCATTCTACAAAACATGGAAACGAAGGTATTATTTGAAAATAAACAGTCGTTGTATATGAGTCTTTTCATAAAATTTCGATGGCCGATGGAAATTACGACATTAATCACAAGCCATATACACACAACATGGATGATCACGCTCTTCACAATGATTTGAAGGGGTTGTTGCATCATCCAAGGGATATCCCTTATCCTTACATACAACTGGTCACTGCACTTCGAATGACATAAATTCAAATTGAAGCGTTACTCTCATTGGTCAATGATAACTTTTGCAGACTCGCTCACTATAACAGAGAGTTCTGTGTGGATACCGCCTTGAGCAAACTCAGTACAGGCCTTTGAAGCCTTGTTCAGGAGATGCATTAGACATGCGTTTTTTATCAACTGGAGGAGGGGTTAGAAGAAAACTTGATAGAGAAAACTTTCACTGTCCGAACATTTGTTGCCTTTTAAGTTCATATATATATATATATATA
>WURT03074687.1:0-13291 GCA_009936505.3 Holothuria glaberrima | reverse complement strand
GGGATAACATGGCATTATTGGGAATAAAACATATGCATCATCGAAACCTCAATGCATTTTTGCATTCTGGTTTATTTCAAGGCTAAAAAAGACAATATTATCAGAGAATTGGATTTGGGAGCCACTTTCAAACTGGGCAAGTTGTTGCACTGTAGTACCTCTTGATCAGGTAGACTATGGAAGAGTGCCCTCTATGAACTTTGATGTAACTCTGTCACTTAGGCTAGACATACAAGTATTTCATTTGACGTTTACAGTCACTGGATTGTTGACATTCAGTCTGGCACTCAAGATTTGAGGATAAATTGAACATTTGTCATCCACCCACTCACTCCTTGGACGATATCAATCTTTATAAAACATACACTTTAAACATAGAACATAACTAAAGAAAACCTGACATGAAACCGATTTATATCTTTATGTTGTCAGATGACAGTCAGTTTTTCAAGAGAGAGAGGAAGAGAGAGTAGCCGAAGTCTGATCGAAACTACAAACAGAAACCCCAAAGGACCCATTTATATGTGTTTGAATACACTAAAAGCCCTTGAAAGATGACTAGGAGCAAGTTGGTTTAAAATATTATTGACAATGTGTGGGTGGGTTTGTCTGTTTGTATTATGTGGGTTTGTGTGTGTGTGCTGTATATTTAAAATTGTTGTCTTCACGTGAGAATGGCTTGCCTTGAGACAATTTTTTAAAATAGATATTTCCAACCTTTATTTTTCTTGTTGACAAACTTTTTCTTATTCAAATAGAATGGTGAATGGGGGTGGGAGAGAGTAAGGGAGAGAGTTTTGGCAAGGAGTCAGCTAGAAGTCACCTGAAATACCCATGTGCTCTTGCTAGCATTGTACAAAATAATCTTAAAAAGTGACCATTTATATTAAAGGGGCATATTGTGTTTGAATAGCATTATCCTGGCACAGACAAAAAATAGCAAAAAGCAGTGAGTATGTACTCATACTTAAGGGTTTGCACAATTGCCTGTACTTGTACCCATGAGAATTAAAAGCATGTTCTTGTGACCGAATTTGCTGTTTCCAAAAAAAAGAAGGCAGAAAAATTTTCTGTGTTAGGCAGTGAAAATCCCATCTCAATAGCATCTTGCATTTGGAAGATACAAATTTTTGAAGAAATGTTATGCTTTCAGGTTCCACAGTGCATGATGGGAAACCTGTGCTGTCATCTGGGCAAATTGATTAGATGAAGCTTTTGTATTTCCTTACAATGTTAATATCGCTCTTTGAATATTTTATAACTTGTTTTGCTGTATCATAAGTATCGGACAGTTTTTCACTATATCTACAGGGAAAGACATCTAAACATTCCAACGGTATCCAATTTCAATGAAAAACAAGGTATCCAATTATAAAGAAAAACAAAGGGAATCTGAGGCAATTTGCCCACTTGGGATCACAGTCTATGACCTTGAGGAAACCTGGAGGTATTTCTTATCAAAAGTAACCAATCTTTGTGAATTTTGAGTTAGGAATGGAGTTTTGGTATTGGGTTTGGATGATATGTAATGAAAATTTTGTATCTTTCATGTAAGAACCCTATAAAATGTCACCAGACAATGCCTTTAAGTTGTGTTCATACTTGTACTCGCAGATTTTGAAAGCTCTGCATCAGGGCTAATGCTGAATTTTGTACTCGTACTCATAAAAAAGTGCCTGTCCTTGTACTCATACTCACAACACTGACATTGTCCTTGTACTAGTACTCATGACATTGTACTTTCACTACAAGTCTGGCAAAAAGCTGAAACACCATTTAGTCTCACCAGTATACTCTGGGTGGACACTTTGAATTCTCTTCTGTTGGAATCTGTTTTTTTAGAAGATGAAAAAAAAAGAAAGTTTTTTCTGTCTAAAACAGAAAAGTTCTGAGCTATCTACTTGTGAACTTCCAAATTATTAACCTTCTAATCATGTGTTTAAAGATATGCAAATTTTCTGTAAAACCTATACAATAAGATTCTTACTGCATGCTACTTCTTACTGCATGTTATTGGTTTGGATGAAAAGATAATTAAACCTGTGTGTTCATGATGGGGTGTGTGTGTGATGCTTAGCTCGTTCACACAATATCTGAGGAAGGGAAACTATATTTCTCATACTTAGTGGGTGGGAATGCCCTATATGGAGAGGAGCAGAACCCTATTGTTTTTGGTGGAGGTCAAAGGTCATGAAACTATGGGCCATTGGTACTCAACGGCCCATTGGTACAACGCCCCCCTGCTACTATGGCCCATTGGTACTAACGCCCATTGCTACTTGGTCCATTGCTACCCTGGCCCATTGATACTATGACCCATTGGAACTACAGCATTTGTTCTGTGTCCCATTGGTACTACAGCCCATTGGTACTACAGCCTATTGATGCAACAATGGGGTGCACCTCCTACAGTTCATTAGCCCTCCTACCCATTTTTCTTGCGGTCAATGGGATTTTGTAGAGTATAAAAGCGTAGTATAGAAGTATATATACTATAACTGGCTATAGGGCTGATGGCATGAGGTGTCAATGGGATATTTCTCTGTAGGACCAGTGGGTTGTAGTACCAATGTGCTGCAGGAGGGCTGTGGGGCAGTCCCCATTTTGGCAATTAAAAATCCATTTCGTTATTGTGTTTCATTAGGTCCCCATTGTGGTGTACTGATGAATAGGTCAAACCTGTATTTGTCATACTAATGAATCTTGAGTGCATTTCCAATAGCATAATTGTCACTATGCCAAACAAAGGTTTAGCCTATTTGTGAGTATGCCAAAAAAGGAAGGTTTATATGTATGTGCCCAGCAGATCTCGAAAAATTTTTCCAAAACAATCACCATTGGGCAAGTGGCATAAAAAATCCACTCATGGCTAGTGTTAATGAAGGTTGCCATGAGAAAAATGTTACTCACTAGTGGTGAGTTGGTGAGTAGTTTTTATCTGGTGCCTGGCCAGATATAGTTCAAATGTCAGAGAGGAA
This sequence comes from Holothuria glaberrima, assembly GCA_009936505.3. Lineage (NCBI taxonomy): Eukaryota > Metazoa > Echinodermata > Holothuroidea > Aspidochirotida > Holothuriidae > Holothuria > Holothuria glaberrima. The sequence continues at coordinate 10,313 of WURT03074687.1, read as the reverse complement.
TGCAATGCTATCTTAAGTTAGAGGGACTGGAGGCACAAGTGGAAGTTGTGTATCGGCTGGGTTTATTCCAGTAGTTCTTCTTCAAAAGCCTTGTCTTGATGTTTTACAAACTTTTGTTTTCCACTTGTTTTAAACTTAAAATATTAAGAAACAGAACTTTCCAGCTCATTCTCTAGTCTGCACATAAATGTATTGTCTGCTTCAGATTAATCATATAAATCATGTGTAACACTCCCAGTGATTATTCATTTGCAGACACCTCCTGGCAAAGGTGAAACACTTTTTACGTCAACAAAAGTGGCACGCAAGAGAAATTCCCAGGGAGTTGCAAAGACAGCCGTTACGCATGGTTTAGCAGTTTGTGAAAAGTACAAGGTGAGGTTATTGTTCATCTTCCTCGCCTTGGTGAACTTGAAGTCATTAGTACAAGAGCTAATCAATGCCGTTTCAGAATTTTTTTGCAGTATTACGTTAGTGGTACATTTATCATCTCATGATAATGACCATTACAGAAGTTGGGTTGTTCCTTAATTCTTTCAGTCGCGACTTCTACAATCAATCACAGTGTGCTCTGAGGAATTGCTCTTTCCACTGTCCAGGGGATGGACTTATCCATCAGTTGGCTCCGACAGTCTCGCCTATAAAATATGCAAGGAAGAGTTTACCAAAAACACCTAATTTGTACTGTCGCAACGTCTCAAAATGTTCACGTTCATAAATTGACTGATGAAAAGCTTTTTCGCAAAATGAAACCAAACTGTTTAAAAGGTCTCATTCGCTTTTAAAAACATACTTGGATTTTATGAAAGTTCAGTTTCCATCCATACTGGAAATCAGCAATGGATGATGAGTGCCTGTCTTTTGAAATCAAGGAATATATGAGAAAAATGCCTGAAATCAGTAGAAATTTAGGGATTTTGACAGGCACAAAAGATATTTTATCTTATCTGTGAACGGTGAATCCACTGAATGGTTGACTATTGTGGCTTTTTCGATGCATTAAATTGGAATAGGTTTTAAACATGATTTTCCTCAAATTTTGAAAAGGCTTTAGGAAAATATCAGTTAATTTCTATGAAACTAGTTAGTTTCTATGAAATGCAAATGAAGTCTTTGCTAGACTTCATTTAGACCTGATCTCGTAGGACAGGAATGTGAACTATGGATGTGAGGGAAAGCCAATAAGTTATTGTTATTTACAGACCTTACAAATAATCAGAAAGGTGTCCTTTAACAGCCCCCACCCCCCAATTTCTGGGGCTATTTCGAGGGCCACAGGGTCTATTCTTGTTTTAATTCACAAGTGTATGGAGGGTGGAAGGTAATTTTCATAACATTTTGCATGCTTTCGCCTCTTCAACATTTTTCTAGAGTGATATCAGCTATATGGGTGAATCCCCTATCACCCCCTTCCCCTCCCCTCCCCCTCCTCCTTCATGTATTTTGGGTGCTGTAATGAAGTGAATATTGTAGTGGATTTGTTGAATTTCTATATATCTTTAGGGAGACATTGAGAAGTGTGGTAAGCCTTGTTTAGGGGTATCTGAGTGGGTGACGTTTAAATGATGGGAACATTTGCTCAGAAAGCTTTCCAATGTCAGAAAAGCAAAGCAAAGTTGGCTACTTTACTCGTTTGCCCAAGGGCACTTCAGTATGTCATACAACCGACTTTGTTGCCTGGGCACCCCATTTTGATGGCAAGCCAATTGCCAAGTAGGAGGGAAGTAGGAGAACCCAGTAAAAGTCACATACTTCATGTGAGATTTTAACCCATACACATGTGAAACACATTGGTGCACAACAGCTGGAATAAGCCACTCTGCCACTTCAAATCTCAGAAGTGAAGAGAGAATTCATGAAGAATCAGGGGATCACTAGCATATCTTATTTTCTTATGATTTGATACAAAAAAGAGTTATTAGGATATATTTTGACTGTATTTATTTTAGTCAATGCATCTTTAAACCAGTTCAAAAAGTAAAAGTGCTCTAATTTGATATAGAATTTGATCTGTAATTAGGGTACTCTGGTGGTGGTTCTTAAACAGCTTCTAGTCTTAGAAGGCATCAAAATCAAATCTCACTCAAATCTCAGTAAAGTTCCCCCCCCCCCCGCTCTCACACTCATTTACTTATAGCCCTTCCTTCAATTACAAAGAAATACATGCCCAGTGCACCCCCAAGAGTTTATATTGTTCAGGACCATATTAACACACTTCTGTGGGAGTCTGTTCAGGGCTGGTAATAAAGGTCTTTTTACAGGTAACAATTAAAAATTTTCTCAAATTTTTACATGTGTTGATGCCCAAAAAACCACATTTCCCTCCAGATGCCAAAACTTTCCCCAAAATTTACAAACATTTTCCCAAGAAGTTCCCCAGATTCCTGATTTTTCCTCCCATGAGTCTGTCACAGTGTGTTTTTGGTGGCTACATTCAGTGTTGGTCTTGCCCCCTCTCATTGGGAGCATAATGCATTAATTATTATTTTTTGATTCCAATGTTTGATTTAAAATGTTTGTTGAATTGTTGAAGATACCAACATGCAATTATTTTTTTACCAGATATTTCTTACCCCATACCCCATACAATGTGCTGAAAAGGTTGTTTACTTAGACTAGGGCCCAAAGTTTTCTGTGACGCGTAATTTCCGCAGAAATCGCAGAATTGGCATTAGAAAGTAGAAAACAAAGTTTTGAAAAGAGTTGCAAAAATAAATCAGGAAATTACTGTCTAAATATTTGTTATAAGTTTTCCGAGTCGTTTGAATAAATACAAGAATAAGATGTTGGAAAAGCTTTGTCTATTATTTAAAAGTAAATCACAGAATTGCGTAATAAAATCATGATGAAACAGTCCCTCCACAACACCCGATAATCTTGATCAATCAAGCGAGTATTTTTTGTACTACCACCATAAGTATTGTACAATACAGCATTGTATTCCGGCATTGGATTCGGCATATCCTTTATCCTTTAAAAAATGGCAGTTTGAGGTTTTATGCAGTTTTTGAGGAACAATATGAACTTTGAAGATGCCTAAATTAAGAAAGCAAAAGAAAGCAGATTTTATCAATAATAAAGCAGAATTCAGCATTTACAAAGCGGAAAACGTTGGGTCCTTACTTAAACCCTTCCAAACTAGGCATGATTCAATGCAATGAGATGCAAAGTGGTAAAATTGAGTTGACAAAATATCAGATTTTATTATTTGCTGCCAAGCAATGTTTTGTCGTAGATAATCGGGAGATAAAACTGCCATTTGTCAGATTACATGACTTAGAACAGCACTATTAACATGTTGAAACAAAAGTTGCTTGTAGTGTGAAAGAAGGAGCAACATTTTGATAGCATTATATTGCATCATGTTTTGTCATTTCATATAAAATTGTTAAAGGGGGGGTGGGGGTTTAATACTCTTGGGCATGTGTTTAAAATTGCTTAGTGATTTATAATCATTTTCTCAAATCTGAGTTATTACAAGGGTGAGCATGGACTTGAAACAAGCAAACTCTCTATCAAGGAAATTACCACACAGAAAAATTATGCCATGAATACTGCTTGCGGTCATTCCTTTAGGGTTTTTCCCCCTGCATTAAAGTGATTCCAAGGATCCCTTGTTGAACCGTGCACTATCATAATGCCAAAGGTAATATCACTTTTCAATGGAGAAATATTGATGCAATTAAAATACCCAAAAGCTATATTTGTTTTTTTTAACTGTTTTGTCCCACGCTTTCCTTGTTCTTTGTCATGAGTAACAAAAAATAGAACCCATATAGGTGATGCCAGAATCGTAGGAGGGGAAGGGATTGGAGAGGGAAAAATGACAAATATGTTTAATAAGAATTAGCAAATGGTACTTTGGCATTAGTATTTGGCAAGAGTATCTTTTAACAAGCCATTCTCTCTGTCTGGATAGGTAAAGATGCTGGCACATTTTTTGTGCTTCTTTGGAGGATGTCAGACCGTGTGTTTGGTCTAGTGGTAGAGCATCCGCCTCTCACGCAGGAGGCCCGGGTTCGATTCCCAGGTCAAGTCATACCAAAGACTTTAAAAATGGAACCTTCTGCCATTGTGCGTGATGCTCCGCATAAGCAATGGAGTTAAGGGAAAACAAGCCAGTGAGCCACAACTGGAAGAAAGGCCGTGGCCGGCTCGACTTGAACCAATTGGTTGGAAACTGGGCTGTTAAACCTCATCTAACTAACTAACATCTTTGGAGGATGTCCACAAATGGTTTAAAGTTCTTTCTTCAGAGGTTGAGCATAAAGGCATAAACAAGGCCTCTCAAAAAAGAAAGAGCATTGCATAAGTCATCTTAGGAAATACAAAACAGTGTTATGGAAGTACATCTTCCTATGTGGCAAATGTTGCTACAAAGTAGGCCTATACTTTTTTGTTACTTGAAATTTCTCATGTTAGATATGGAGACAAATGTCTCCAAATTCTAGCCTAAGCTGGTTCCGAGCAGGGAACCTACTTAAGCTGCTTTCCCTTTGTGCATATGCATACACCTTGTGTTTATGTGCCCCATCTGTTTGGCACATATCTGTAATTAACCTGTGTTGTTTTCAGTGGAAAGGGCTGCAATTTGTTCTTAGAATTGGGGGGACATGACCTCATTTTCAAATAATTTACTGTGAAAAATCAAAGTCAATGGGTGATTTCTCAGATATTGGGTGACATGCCCCCCCTGACCCCCCTTGGATCGCCGCCCATGGTCAGTTGTCATATCACTAGTCTAACAAACACAAAACACTACATACAAGACCCAAGAAATTTGAATGTGGCCTAGTTAGGTGCCTCCACCATATTTTCTAAGTTTTCCTGAAGCCCACTGCTTTGTGCAAGTGTAATATCATGTTCAGTAGTCGTCTCTAGTCTAGCACTGAAAGGTTGGCAGAACAGAAGTATCAAATTACAGACATCCGTGACTGCTGCAATATTAAACTGCAACCTGCATTCGGTTGATATGTTGGTACCAAGACATAGATGAGACATAGATTACCTTTATCAGTCAGACTGGTGTTATATAGTACAAAGATTGTTTACAGTAATGATGGTTATGTTGAGATAGCATTGCAATATACACAGGTACTTCGTCACGAGTTTATAAGGAAGGGTGTAAGGTAAGGTTTAAATAAAGCTTTGATGTGATCATGTCTGGGGCAGTATGCAGTTATCTCTTTTATGTGGAAGAAGTTTTTTACATACTGAACATACAAATTCAATGCACTTCACACAGTTTTTTGACAGTTCTGTACCTACAACTTTGTGCTACCAAAGTGTTTCCCTAAGAGATAATTTAATTTGAAAATTGGTTCAGTTTGTCAGGTACTTTTTATATCATAGTTGCACTGCATGTCATTATGGCTCATCATAGTTGGTGTGTTTGTATGTGCAAGTGTGTGTGTACATAATGTTTTGCTTCCCTCTAAAACTGCAAAGAGGCATATACATAAAGTCACTGGGTCAGGTTGGGTTCATATCTGGTAGATACCTCAATCATTTTGTATTTCAAATGTTTGAATATTTATTTTGGTTGGTATTTGTTAGGGGGCATGGATCTTTGTGAGAGGGCAGGGCTCTATGTCATGATCCAAATATTGTTGATCGATACAATGTGCTCCATGTTTGGTATGACAGTGTTTATAAATATTGTCAGCATGCCTGATGTATCAGATGAGATTCATCTGAAATAGTTAATATTCATGAGCCACTTGCAAATTCTATTGGGGTTAGACCAACACAGTCAGTTGTGCAGGCTAGAAAAGGTCTCACTGTCAGGGTTCTAGCCAGAGTTTATTTAGTGCCTGGTGGCAATTGGTTGAAGAAACGTTGTCCTGGTGGAGGGGTCTAAGGGTAGGGGTGTCCCGTTTCCCTTTGAGAAACTTTTTGTATCTTAAAGCGGGCTTAGACTCGAAATGAACCTACCTCTTGCAATTTTTTGACCTAGTTGTATGTGTAATTTCATTCAGGTTTTAGTTGATGTTTAATTATTTAGATACTTTTGGTATTTTTACCGTTTTTGTGGAAAATCTGTGCCAGGCGGGACAGTATATTTGACCATGAGTGCCGGGCGCAAATAAGGAGTGCTGGGCGGCGCCACCCAGCGTAGCTAGATCCCCTACTCACTGTAAAAGGCTGATATCTTAGGTTACTCATGAAACAACATCAAGGATTTATCCAAAGGATTGTCTTGCCCACTCCAACCCACAAAATTTCTTTTTATTCTCTGAATATCAATGTTTTTGTTATGGATACACTCCTACTCTCTGCACCTGTTACTTAGGGTTTTGCTGCGCCTATTCATAATTTTAATTTTGCTTATCTAAATTTGGATACCGGGAAAATTAAAAAAACTTTTATTGCTTTAAAATTGAAAATTAACCTTATCAATGGGAGAAAAAGATGGTACCCTCATTTTTTGGTGGTATAACAGTTGCTTACAAGTATTTCATTCCTGCCTGATTATTGCTTCAAATGGTATTGGAGATGTGAAAAATATCCACAAATGTTCATGAAATATTGGCCATTCATATTTTTTATTGTGAAGAAATTTACTTTCTTTGTTTTCTTCTTTCTTTGGTCACTATGCTTCCCTCAAGTTGACTGCTGAGATCCTCATATTAACATTAGGCTTCCTGGACTTTGAACCATCTGTTGTGTAAAGCCTTCTGATGTACCATTCTCAGTGGTAGGCGAGCAATAGGAGACTTAAATCATTGCTAAATACACCCAAGAAATCATGGGAACTGGGAGTATAAACAATGGTAGTGGTGTCACGCTATTGTTTATACTACCAGTTCCCATGATTCCTTGAGTGCATTTAGCACTGATCAAAGTCTCCTATTAACACTGTGTAGCTCCTGCTGTGTTTGTTTCTGTGTAATGACATCGTGGGGGTTGCCACTCCATTCAGTAAAGGCCCTACGTAGAAGTCCCCACACATATTGGACTCACCTATGCTTTATGAGCATCAAGGGTCCTACCAGAAAGTCACCTACTTTTCAAGTGCTATGCTATGACCACCAACTTCGCGCTTGGAAAGCCCCCTATGTTGCCTGAAAAACTGCTATGTAAAGTGAATGGCAGAAATGCTGGCATTGTGGAACACTTGGCATTGTCATGTTTGGATTGTTAATAAATGAATTTTTTACAAATAGCATTGCAAATCCAATGGATCTTGGGAAATATTGCATTTAAAATTCATCAACATGGTATATACAAAGAAAATACCTTAAATCATTATTAAACTGTTAGTCTCACCAATTGCAATAGCTTTATCTTCCCAAAATATTATGCAATACAAGAGTAACAGGTGTTGCATCATTTTAATTTTTGAAAGTTTGGGTGAACACTTAGTTTTGTGCAACAAACAACCACATTTCTTCCAGTGAGAGCCTTATTTCTTGAAAAGAAAGCTATCATACTGCCCTAGTTTGAATGGTCTAACACTCTGTATCTGTTAATATTAGTTTAAAAAAATATGAAAATTTTCTGTAAATAAATATTTAAGGTGGTATAAATGTCTTAACTTTTGAATAAAAACTGCTTCTTTTGACTGCTCAGGTCACCAGACCTTAAAAAGTTCCATGCAAATTGATATCTGGGCCATGCTTAAAGGCAATAGGCAGTCAGCCCAAAATTTGCTTTGAAAAATCAGCAAACTCTTGCAAATCTCCTCTTATTGCCTTACAAGCACCTCTGAAGACGTTTTGAAAATAACTATTACAAACAATAGGTAAAGCAAGGAGAAATTCTCCGTAAATTTCACAATTGACTGACAAAAATATTGTCACATGATCAAAATAGGCCATTCATGACCAAGAGTGACGGGATTGGGGTGACTGCATTTTCCCTTCAAATAAAAGTACAGTCATCAACACCTCTGGCTGAGTTAAAGGAAATATAATATGTGACAAATTTATGCATTTCATTATATTTTACAGTACTGTAAGTAATTCAATTTCTCAAGGTCAGAAGTGAATAACGTCAAAGTAAATATTAGTCTATCAATGTTTAAGTAAACACCTCTAGGAATAACTGAAATTTTTGAAGTGTAATGCACTTTTTTTCTGGTGTAAAGAGGCCCTCTTTTCCTCTGATTTCATATTTGACTTGAAAGATCTTTATCATCATGCAGAAGATGTGTGCCAACCAAAAGGATTAAGTTGTGAGTTTGGTGAAATTCATATTACCCTACTAGGGTGTCATGACTCTCTTAAAGGGCTATTCTCATCATCCTAGACAGTTCCAATTCTCCCAAATATGCAACTTGTAGCTCCTCTCATAACCTGTATGAAACTGCTCTTTGTGCAGACAGAAACCTATTTTATTGCTTCAGGCCATGTCCAGGTGAGCATCAAGGCTATCATTTGAATCTTCAATCTTTGATGTCAGTTAAATAGCAGTAACCAACTGAGAATTTTGATACTTCCACACCAAAAATATACTTTGGAGTGATGACTAACTGTCTTTAAATTAGTCCACTAACATAAAAATGTATCAACATCGTTTAGAAAACATTAAAAGGCCTGTTGCATTCCCCTGAACATATTTAGGATGTCCTCTTATCTCTGTCAACAGTTGGTGGCTACTTTTTGATTGACATAAATTTATACCATTGCATCACTCTGACTGGTCAATGATGATGTATATGCAGATCACTCAGTGTGCACCCAATGCTTAGCACAGCACACATACACTAGAATATGGGTAAGGTCTCGAACAATTTAAACTCAGTACACACCATTCTAGTTTTGTCATGGAAGTTCACTAGGACAGGTGTTTTTCTTTTTAATTGGTTGAGGGGCTGGAAGTAAACATATAAGGGAGAATTGTTTCTGTTTGGAGCAAGATTGTTGTCCTTCAACCCACAGGAGACAAAGCTAAAGGATGCATTGTCTATACCAGGTCGCTCATTTACTGTAGACGTTCACTATTTTGGTATAATGGTGTTTTGTTATATTTTGGTAAGGCTTCATTGAACAGTACCTGATCACTGGAGCATACCACTTTGCAGTGAGGGAATTTCAATACACCAGGGATTGCTTGGATCTTAGTCTGTGGTTCTGGCAATTGTTGATGCAACTTTGTTAATTTTCATTATCGTTTGTCTGTTTTGTACGTTCAACTGCTAGCTCTTTGTGTCTGGAATACTGTTCCATTGTTCATTTAGGTTCATAATTTGATAGTCATCTATCAAATGATGTCTTCATACTTTTGCCTGTAATGAAAGCCTTTAACAGGTTGCGAAAATTTTATAGGTTTAGGAAACTTTTCCTTCCGTATTTATTTCCAGCTTTGATTTATTTTATTTGTTGTGGGAAAGTACTTAGAAGGAATCGTGCCAAAAGGAAAGACCCAAATAATTTCATTCGTCAGACAGATTTATTGATCGGATGTAATAAAGTGTCTCATGCATATTAGATGAATGTAACGGACAATGAGAGACATACACAGATCTTGTCTAGACTATTGACGGCATGGTCATTAATAAGTTCCTGTGTATGTTCTAGATGAACGAACAAAAAAATATGACACATACAGTCCTACATTTGACTCAGATTGCAGAAAACACGGCCTTGAAAATTTGCGGGGAGTCTAATAGCGTGGTTGAACCAAATAAAATTTTAAATAAATGCTGGTAAGAGGTTTTAGACTGTGTTCACAAAGCATTATATCTGGGTTTGTGTTTGAAGGTCTCTGAGAGCATGTTTACCAGATGACACGCACGCTACTGGTACACTTTCATGCTGTCACAGGTAAACACATTTGAGTGGAGTTAATATCGGTACCAGTGCCGTAAGTTCAGTCTAGACACACTGTAAACATATCATCAGACATGAAGGTTCTAGAGGGACTCAGTCAATGTTGATGACAAATTGAGAAACGCTACTTGGCGGAGAGGCCCGTGCCGTTATGCTTTATTGAATTTCAGTAGGTATGAGGTATCTGGCTGGAGTAAAGAACAGAAATTGGTTTGTTCTGGGGTGGTGTTGATTTTGCATTATGTCAAAAAGAGAAAAGATGGACATTCGAAAGCTAATAATATAATTGAAAAGTGATAAGTTTGAGTCAAGTCTGAGCAGAACTAAGTGATAAAATAATGTGTTCCTTGTTGTTGGTTTCGATGAAAGAGAAACCTATGCGGTCATGATGGCGTGTGTATGTGTGTATGTGTGTGTGTGTGTTTGTGACACTTTGCTTGTGCACGCGATATCTCAAGAAGGGAACTTCTTTGAAGCTCAAACTTGTTGTGTAGGTACCCCATATAGAGGAGAAGAACCCTATTGTTTTTGGTGGAGGTC
>WURT03074676.1:0-13291 GCA_009936505.3 Holothuria glaberrima | reverse complement strand
TTTGCTGAAGAGGAATCCGAAAATGATTCGACAAGCTTACAGATTACATTACAGACTTTTCCATTTTACATGGTTTCATGGAGCATCCGAAATAGGCAAGGCACCTTACTCCCTTATAATGAACCTTTCTAACCAAAAGCGTTTTTAGATATTCTGGTGAACCCTCGTTTGGAAATGAAATTTCAACAAAATGTATGTGCTTGTAGAAATTTCAACACAAAGAAAGAATTAAAACTCATTATCATGACAAGGGCCAGTTGTGCCTTCATTTTGGGGTAGCCTTGTTAGAAGTAAATGTAACTAAAACAAAATCATAGGCCTAGACAAATGTAACAATTTAGGGCTACCTTATTGTCGAATAGTTCTTTCAAAGTTTAGAAGGAAGACTTCTAGCTCTTTGTCAGCTGACTTAGGGCATGCATACTTCAGCATCTCTTAATTGCTAGCTTATTTGCGTAAGTCTTTGGCGTTGTTCACTAAAATTCAGTATAATTAAGTATATGCCGCCCATAATTCAATACAGGCCTACTGAGCAACAGTGTCTATAAAACCAACTTTAATACTCAAACAGCTCCGACGTAACGTTCCTGCGTAAGCAAACGCTGTGACTTTAGACAAAGATCCCACCCCACATCGGAAAATATGTTAACCGAAATCCGACAATACACGTACTTCTATATCCATACATCTACGCCCTAGCCCCAGTTCACCCATTACTTGGCCTATATGCAAGTTAACTGAGACCTTCCCACGTACGATACAATATGATCTAGCCACATCAACCGACTGCTAGTGCTGTACAGTGTGCAGTGAAGTATACTGAGACACATTGTAACGTATGGGTCAGTCAACGCCGTATTAAATAGTCGCTCAAAGACCTTAGGCCATTTTCCTCAAGCAGGACTCGAAGGCCCCAATGGCTCAGTAGTCAGAGCATTCACCTTGTGTGCGAGAGGTCGCGGGTTCGAGTCCTGCTTGAGGCTAAGTTTCCATTCATTTCTATCATCCTCTTTCAGTATAAGACAAGTGCCTATGTTTGAGGAAAATGGTCTTAGGGTCTTTGAGCGACTTTTTAATACAGCGTTGACTGACTCATTCATATAAAGTCGCTACGTCTGTTTAACTACACAATTGTAACGTATGGCCTGTACTGAATGTAGGCCTAGGCATACAGGACTAATCTAGAAACTGTCTCACAGATGTCATAAAACAAACAAAATTTAGATATTTACCTTCGAAAATATCTTTTAGGACTGGTAGATTCCATTCTTTTAGTTTGTCACTCATGAAGCCTTCATATTTTGGTAGAAAATGTTGTTGTAGTTCGTTAGTTAGTTAGATGAGGTTTAACAGCCCAGTTTCCAACCAATTGGTTCAAGTCGAGCCGGCCACGGCCTTTTTTCCAGTTGTGGCTCATTGGCTTGTTTTCCCTTACTCCATTGCTTATGCAGAGCATCACACACAACGGCAGAAGGTTCCATTTTTTGAAGTCTTTGGCATGACTCGACCCGTGAGAGGCGGATGCTCTACCACTAGACCAAACACGCGGTCTTGTTGTAATGATTGGGTTGGTCACCGTTATACTGCGTCGAATGATGCGGGAGTTAGGGTATCATTAACATAATTCACAACGGCGGGATAAATCAGCCAATCAGAAACGAGCATACGCAGTTCCTAGTAAAGTGATCTTTACTAAGTACCACATTAACCAGGACCGGGGTGAAAGTCACCAGGATAATGTTACCAAAGGCTTAACCAGGAAATTTTCACCAAATAGTTTTTATAGTGTACAGTAAGTTCAGGTCCTGTTTCCCCTAAAAAGTGTTTTTACTGAATAACTTTTTCGAGTTCACCTTTTCCCTTTGCACTCTAAATTTCTAAAGCATGAAATGTTCAAGTGCAAGTTATAAGGCCTAGAAAAATTTCCAGCATTTCCCGCAATATGGGACGCATTTTCGACAACTTAAATTTTCTTGACTCCCTTGTGTGGGCGACAACGTAGAGAGGCCTTCGGTGCATCCAGCGGCCAAGGAACGACCGAAGGAAATCACTAAACAGGCCTCGTAAGAACTTCTAAACACATTAATAAGTTTAAAGCTATAAGTGATATCTTGCCAGATAGCACCATTTTGTATCACTCAAATGCATTTTTTTCTCAAAAGTGACACCTTAGTCAACACCCGTTAGCATTATGCAAAGAAAATAATCGGAAAATTGAGTCAACAATGTAACTTTTGAACAATACACTCAGTTCAAATCTTTGTCACAATTTTTCATCTACACATAAGCAAACATTTCTCAAAGCGTGAATGTGTCAATCTCTCTTCAAAGACAATACCCCTTGCCTGTAACCCTGCTTAGAAAGTAGAAATATTTACTACAGAATGAAAATTCTAAACTTGTTATTAAATCAAAACTTTTACAAAGTTTGAAAAATAGGTGACTGCGGTAAACCGTACCACTCCGTTTAGACCCCTCTCCTTAGGGCTACTCCCTGGAGAAGGTTACAAAGGAAGGGTGTCAACTCTGCTAACGCCCTGGATTAGGAGAACACCAAGGCCCTGCAATATTAGAGCGAATGCTGTATTGTCTGCCTAGTTTGGTCCCCTCAATCGTATACTTATAGATTTTTTTTCTTTTCCTTCAATTGCGTCTTCGAGCTTCATTGCTTGACCTAAACTGTACTAAGGTAACGTCTTCAAGTCAGTGACTGTAATCGCAAAACTGAAACTCTAGTAGTTCCTAGAGGCGAACTTGTTAGGTGATATTTTGAAGGGATCTTACATATAGAAGAGAAAGCATCGAAAAATTATATTCGTCCAAACCTCGTACCAAAACTAAATTCCTAATTTAATGTATATCTTTTTGAAGATTGGTTTCTTTTGAGATTTCCCTCCAGGTTTCCTTTGGTAATCATTTTATGCTAAAAATGATTAGACAATAATAAAACTTAAAGCTTCAAAGATCACATAATGTAATCAGAATTGGGCAAAATGACTCCGATTCCTTGTGTTATACTTTGAAATTGAATACCTCGTTTGTCCTGGGAATTTGGTATTGTTGGAACAATGTTTAGATATTTTCCCGTGTAAATCTAGTTAACAATGGTTCCATAGCTATGCTATGCCAAACAAAGTTATGAAATATTCCATACTTATAAGAAAATTATAAAGATATACAAAAGCTACGTCTCATCAATTTGCCGAACGGCCTATGACAACAAATTTTCCATCATAACCTGCGGAAGCTGGAACAGCCCTTCTTTAAAAATTAGTATCTTTCAAATGCAAGGCGTTATAAAAATGGGGCTTTGACTGCCAAACATAGAAAATTTTACTGCATTTTACACTGATGGGTCAAAGGACCCAAACACACTAGTTCAATCGGTGCTCCGACGAAAACCGTGGAAATAGATATCTAAATATCACACTCTAAAAAGGGTCTGATCAGAAGGGGCACCGAACAGGAATCTGGTCAAAAGTTCGACTAGATCCGGGTAAAAAATGAACCGATTCTGACCATTTCTGAACCAAATCTAGTCAAAAATTTGATCAGATTTCTGTTCGGTGCCACTCTGATCAGATTCTGTTCAAATTTGGCCAGACCTTTTTTAGAGTGCAACAAACGTCTGGCTAGTCTGCAGAGCATCTTCCCTAACCTAGTCAAATGCATTAGCAATGCACTTCAAATTTGGAACGAATAGAAAAAAAGCCAATGGAAAATGCAATGCATAAGTCTGCTTACCAGTCATTTTCAACCTTGTTTGAAGGAAGTCCGATGAAGGAGCTTATCAAAAGTTTTATAGCAGTATTAATTGTAACGTCCTGTCTGAAGTGTTACCGTCCAGCCTACCGATAAGGGTACACACTGCTGGCCTGTGTAGATGAAACTGTTCATATCTGTGAAGATTAATGAAATTCCTTTGGCGTTGTGAAGCCACGCATGAGTGGGCTAACTAGGTAAACTAGCTTCACAGTTGGTTTCAAAAAGTAAGGTGTAAACATTGAAGGGAGTGCGCCACCACTTTTCCAAATATTAATGCATCCATTTCTCATTGACTCCGAATCGATACTTTCTGGATTTGGAGTTGGCTTCCTTGGATTCTGATGGTAGCATGCCACCAGTTTACATATATCAATGAGTCCATTTCTTCTTCGTCACAAACATCACTCAGAGGTGACCTTGGGACAATATTGTTTGATATATTACCACATGGGATGGGGTCTTTTGTCACTTTGATATGAAAGTACACTAAATGAAGTGTCATTGGTTTCAATACCGTCAATAAAAGTAGTTTTGGGGATAAGAACTAAGAGAGTTGGTATTAGAGAGTGGGTTTCTGCTTAATTACTTCATTCAAAATGTCATTTTTACATCGTGGAAGGATATACGGTAATGCAAGAAGTGGAAGGATATAATGCAAGAAAGTGTGTCAACGACTTTTAATTTCCTTATTTTTGGTTGACTTCAATTCGTTTTCTACGTTCCCTCTTTCACATTACAAATTGAGCACATCATTACAGCAGCATGGTCTACACTGTCTTCCCGCCCACCTACTTACAAATAGGGTGGACCTTCTACCTCAGTCTTATCGAATCTTACCAGTTTGGTTATAGTTAGAATTGAAGAGAGCATTTGTCATTGTGTAATCCGTTACATTTAACGGAAACTTATTTTCTGGAATGTTGACAATCTGAAACTGAACATATTAAATACTTAACAACCTTATACGATTTTAATCTTTAGGCACGATGCACAATGTTGCATATGTGCAATTCCCGCACAGATAATAGTCTCATAAAGTCCATCACCAATCAGTCATCAAATAGAATATCATACAAACTTAATTTCATTTGTCATGAAGTTCCACAGGAACACGAGGCGTACAAGCAGATGGAGGCCGATGAAAAGAGCCGCCCCTCATCAAACACAGAAGGCAGTGTTGAACCAATAATGTATGGCAAGTACTGTGGAGAAGAATGAACGTTCCCCCAAGCACACGCTACGTTTGCGTTAAGACGATGCTCTCTTGCCAAAAAAAGCCATGCAATTGTATCTATCTCAATCTATAAAGTAATATATGGGACCCATATCGGCCCCCATATCGGCCCCATTTCCACCCCATATGGAATCTCATATAGGCCCCACGTTTCCCCCACGGACATATAGAGCTGGGTCCCAGATGGGGATCCCATAGTGGCCCCACATAGCGCACCATATTGCCCCATATAGGCCCCACGTGTCATTGTTGGCTGGGCATATTGCTCAGATTACCCACAATTCCACGGGTCCTTTATGAACATTGAAAGAGGCGATTGGGTTTTGGAACCCCTTGCATATTTTTTTCGGTCTACTGTTAGAAAATAATGGAATTACAAGTTTATTTGGTAGGTATATTGTAGTATCTACAGGAAAGGTAAGTCCTTATTTGAGGTTCACCACGCTTTTTGTGAGATAAACGCTACTTTTGAGTGCTCTCAGTTCTTGTTACACCTCGTTTCTGTTAGGCTTGAAAGCCTATACAATGTATTGTATAAGTTTTTCCCTAATCAAGAGAATTTTGGTTATCCCTAAATGGGGCAATATCCCGAATGGGTTACAATTCTTAGACGTCTAAACCCCAGACATTTTATTCAGTTCCCGACATTTGCTGTTACGGTGGCCTGAATGGCCGCTGCTTTATGCACATTAAATGTGTACATGTGTTCAAGGGAAATTTTACGGCGATCTTGGCAGGCATCTAAAATATTAATTTGACAAATAAACCTGTTAGCATTGGAGACACATGTGTAAAAGACTTTTAAACAGCCTTTACCATAACTTTCGTTAGATCTACTTTTGTTATGATGGGTAGCCTACGAATCCCAACACAAAACTCCTTTTTCAGTTACACTATCCTAACGTTTAATATGTGAAATACAGAGCCTATACTGATTCACGTCTCTCGGCATGAATATCAAAACAGACCCATGGGATTTTTCTACCAAATGTGACGAAAAGTTGAGAATTGTCTTTTTCTGTCTCGAAGAGTGCTGTAGACAGAGCCCACATCTAACCATGACCGTATACGAATGTAAAACTTACTATATTCCTGCTGAAATCCAGTTGATTATGTCCCCCTAAAAAAGCTGAAAGTTTGGGAGGTATTCTAGCTTAAACTGTAATGATTAAAAGTCCGGGAAAGTCTTGAAGGAGTCCGGATTGGCGAACTGATATCTACAACTTTCAATCTGTGATTGACAAGAGTCGTTAAGGAACTGAACAGTAGTCTTTAACAAATTTTAGAAAACGATTTAAGGAAAGCCACCGAATTCCAAGTTATGCGAATCAGTGCCTGTGGGACCTCCATAGCTGACAGCAACGCCAAAATCAAATCTTTGACAGACAGGGTTGGTGCATTAGAGAGCTTTTGATGTTTCAGCTTTGGGGTTAATTAATTCGAATGAATGTCTAAGAGAAATAACATTCGTATTGTTGGTATTTCAGAATCACCAAATGAGGTTTGTAAAGGCATATGCTTACGATGTTACTTCTGAAATTTGCAGATGCATCAAATATTTTTGTAGAGGGATGCCACCGGGGTGGAAGAGGTTCCGCCAATGGTCCATCGTATATTTTGGCTCTATGCTTATCGTACAAGGATAAATTATTTAAAATGAAATACCGCCGTACAATTTTAACATACCAGCCATTTTTCATTGTCCATGATTTATCTCGTGCAGATCTCATGGAGAAAAAGAATTATACCCATCAGGTTCGTGACTTTACAAAGAGGGTACTAGAGAGTAATGACAAAGATCAGTTTCCTATCAAAGCAAAAGAGGAGTTGATAACGTCATTTTTGCCTATCTGCACAGGGTTCTGAAGCACCTAGACCAATCTAATACATGTGTGAGGTCTATGTTCATTGATTTTTCTAATGCGTTCAATCCTGCAGTAAGCCGCATATACTGGTACAAAAACTACTTAATATGAAGGTTGACCATAAAATTGTTCTCTGGGTCCTAAATTATATGCGGTCTAGACCTCAGATGGTAAGAATGGGTAATGTCACATCAGACCAGTGTGTCATCAGAACCGCTGTTCCCCAAGGATGTGTGCTCTCACCAGTGGCTTTTGTCTTTACACAAATGATTGCCAAGTACCAAGTGATCAGTACACTTTAATCAAATATGCAGATGTCACTGTGTTGACTGGTTTTCTTCGTGATAATGACATCTCTTTCTTTATTAGCGAAGTAAAAAAAGTTCAGTTGTTAATTGGTGAAAAAGCA
Organism: Holothuria glaberrima; assembly: GCA_009936505.3. Taxonomy (NCBI): domain Eukaryota; kingdom Metazoa; phylum Echinodermata; class Holothuroidea; order Aspidochirotida; family Holothuriidae; genus Holothuria; species Holothuria glaberrima. The sequence goes on along the minus strand of WURT03074676.1, from coordinate 6,018 downwards.
ATAGTCTGATTTATAAAGCAATATTAGTAAAACAAAAGAAGTTGTGTTCGATTTTAGGGAACAAAATTTTATTCATGATCGTATTTTAATTGACGGCAAAGAAGTTGAGAGGGTAAGTTGACAGCTTCAAGTATTTGGGAACGACTATTGATAACACATTCAGCTGGAATATCCATGCAAAAGCCCTCGGAGGTAAAGCGTGTCAAAGACTTTATTTTCTTTAAAAATTAAAGCAGTGCTTGGTTAACGATTCCATTCTGAAATTATTTTCCAGTCGATTGTTCAAACTGTTTTTACGTTTAGCATTATATGTTTTATGCTGGTATGCCTCAGAAGTATAAAGAAGAGCTAGAGAGAGTGCGAAAAGCAGCTGATCGATCTATAGGCCCAAACCTTCCTCCTCTTTCATCAATTTACGAAGCTAGTGTACTTAAGAAATTAAATAGTATATTAAGAGATGATACCGTACCCACCCTCTACATAGGCTTATCACTTTTAACAGATCCGGCATAAGGTTACAGGTTCCCCGTACAAAAAACAAGTACATATCGTAATTCCTTTCTTCCTCAAGCGTTACACTTATTTAACTTGTTTGTTAAGCGTTGATTCTTATTCGATCAGTCAGTTGTCCTCTTTACTAGTCGTGTGTCTTTACCTTATGTTTTTTAACTGAGTTTCTGTTTTAATCATCTTTTATTAGTTGTGTAGCTTTCAAGTTGCAATTTGCGTGTATTCCTTTTATTGGTTCTTACTTCATTAACTGTACATTATCTGTTTTTATGTTTTGTTATTTGTAGTTTTTAATTGTATTCTGTGAATACCTCAGAGCTTTTAGACGCTTTAACTCATGATCGCCATCAGGTGCTCTCCGGAAGGCTCTGGACCTTGAGCTTTCGAGTGCCGTTGGACCGATGGCGCATATAGATAGATAGATAGATGGATGAATGGATGGACGGATTGCTAGATGGATGGATATATATATATATGTATATATATATGTATATATATATATATATATATATATATATCAATGTATATGGACCAACTAAGCTGTGAACATCATCATGTTAATTATTCCCAAAACCTTAATATATTTTTGATTGATACCTTTTACCACCCTAGCACTTGACTAGTTTTCCGGCCTTATCTTCTCAATCACCTTTTTCAAAATCCTTCACCAGACTGTTCCAAACCACTGGCTTTCTGTGACGCCATGCTATGGATTTTTCGGGTGAAAAGCACTTGAAGACAAAGTGGAATGTGTCAGACAGGAACTGAACAGGAACTTGTAGTGCCTTCAATTGCTCTTTCCGAGAGAAACCTGGTAGTAATCAGATATTTACTGTAGTATGCTCAGCATCTTCGCTGGCAACTAATAGTATCAATTTGTTGTCACCGATGTTACTCCGAATACCCTGTCGGGAATTTAAAATATCAAAGTCAGCTACATACAAATAAAGAAAAATTGGAGAAAATGGGGACTTATTCCCCTTCTTCTGCAGTCTGTTTAAATCACTTTCACTGATGCGAAAGTCAGTCCTTTTTGTCATAGTAGCAGTTAACCCTTTTTGTATTCTAGCATAGCCGTTAATTCCGCCCCTCCATTATGCAAAGAGCATCTCAAAATGGTAGTACCTGAGCTTTAAGAATTCATCCTACTGTTCGGCTGTGCCCATTCCCAGGCTCAAAGGTATAACTTCACACCGATGTCAAATCCTTGTTGGAACAGGCACAACTAGTAGAAGCATTCTAGAGAGAGACATACACGGTGTATGTACACATTCTGTTTGCACCCACCCGCAAGTATTAATTTTACGGCCGTGCAGTTTGAAAGAGCGTTTGATATAAGTGGATGCAACAAGCAGTATTAGAGAACGCGAGACTAGACCACTCTACTTGAACATAGCCTATACATGTGTTCACTAGGCCTAAGATAAATAACCGAGCCGAAGTTAACATTTTATTTCTTTAATAGGAAAAAGTTGACACAGAACCATTGGGCATTAGATAGTTAGTTTTTAGCTGAATTTGTAACCAGAGTGGCAAACAATGTGCTAACTTGTCCACTCTACCTTATGGTGAAAGGCTCGCTCAGGTGTAAACAATTTGACCACAACTGGCTGGACAGTAAGCTTGAAAATGAAATATGACTGGGGGTAGCCATGGCAACTTCCTGACAAAGACCCAACAGGGAATTTGAACACAATTCAACTTTAAAAACAGGAGATAACCTTGGTACAATGTGGTCACGTGACACGCGGTCAGAACTTCAATTGCTCTGGGGAAAACTAGAAAACAGGGCAACGGGACCGAACGCGAAATGATGTGGGGCCTTTTACAATATCGGTGTGTTCGTCTGTCCTCATTTACGGAGAATAATTGAGCTGATTTTTTTTCTACTGTCATATCAGTAAGTAATATGCGTAAGGTAACCCATCGCTTTAGTCTAGACAAGGGCGTAGGAAGGCTGGAGAGAAATTTGTGAGGGCGGAAGTATGCTTCAGCCCCCACTTTAGAAGGATGCAAACCCCTTATTTGTCTTTTCTGTAAAAACTGTCAAAATTTGCAGTACTTTACCCTAAAATTTGTCCATAATGATGCATCAAACTGCATGTAAGGACCCTCAAATATCCATTTTACGATGTTTCAAATCATACAGCAAATTAAAAGCGCACCAATACCGAGTTATTTTTCAAAACTTCAAAAGATCAGTTACCAAAATATTGTCTCACACTTAGAAGGAGTCCTTCTTGAATTAGAGTAACTGGGTTTGGTGTACTTTAGGTTGACCACATTTGCGCTTTGCCATCGTTTCGACGACTTTCCAGCTTAATTCAGTTTTTCTGATAAATGTCTTAATAGCTCTGTTTCAGAAGTAACCTAAGCAATGCAACGTAAATTAACACCATTGCGCTATCAACATTTTGTAATACTTTTATTAAATATAAACATCCTGCAAAATAAAAAATTGCATTTTTTCCCTCCAATCTATTCAAACGTCACACATAAAGAAATCAAAAAGGTAATATCGTAACATCCTACAGTATATAAACATATCAAATAAGAACCAGACCTTATTAAGAATAAAACTGTTAAATCAGAAAAATAAGAAGCAATCCATTAGTTCAAATTTCAAGAGAGAGATCCGTACAATCAGAAAACATCTCAAACAAATAGTAGTAATTAAGCTTCTGCTTTGATCGTTCTGAATTTCCGTCGTTAATAATTATATTTTTTCTACATTCAATGCAAACTTCAAGTTAAAAAAACTCCTTCAATGAAAGCTGAAACCCTTTACATTTAGTTTGATAGATGTAGTTTTTTAAATGTAAAACCAAAAGGTTGAAGGGTGTTTCATTCTGCCTTGGTTATAACCGAAAAAATATCACTCTTTGTGAAGAAAAACTTGTCTCTGAGAAATACCCTTTCAACGTCCAATATAAAATTTGAAACCAAACTACACTCAAAATACTCCAAACTTCAATTTCGGTCATACAAAAAGTACACTTATTACCCATTGCTTTTCCCATAACATGTAACAACTTATTTGTAGCTATAATTCTGTGAGTAAATCTGAATTGAAGATATTGTAACTTAGTTTCGTTGGTGTTATACCAGGGCATATCAAATATATCATGACAGTCACTATCACTTTAACCTTAAAGTCTCATTCCATTAAACAAGGGCGGTTGGCTTTTTGGTGACACTCGTTAGAAAGTACTTGTAAACAAATTGATGGAAGTTGCTTGCACAACTCTACCAAAAAAGCACTGATTATTATCATAGGTACCCCTCCAAACAACCCTCTCTTTTCCAATCGACAGGAATACTGTCCACAATCCCAAAATATAAAGTAAAAGGAAAGCTTTTTAAACGGGGACGAGCCAGAAATTTTGGATATGATAAGGGTTTATCACCGTCATCAAACAAATTCCTAACATATAGTACATTTTCTTTTAACAAATCATGATAAATAATCCTGTGGTTGTTAACTAGAATAAAGGAATTATTCCAAATGATTTCATTTCCAAATTTGTTCACAAAGCATTTACAACTTCCTTTATAAAATGATTTTCAATATTTGGGGCATCAGAATTTCTACAATTGCACTGAAAAAAGAAAGCTTTACTCACTGAACTCAATGGGCTATGGACATAATAGCAGTAGTGCTTTATCCAAGTACACTTCAAACTTTAATATGAAACTGGGGAGATTAATAACATTTAACCCTACATCTTTTACAGGGTTAACTATAACAGCACGTTTTACTTTGTCGGGATTTCCACCTCAGATGAAATTAAAAATTACACTTTCTAATTCCTTCACGGAACTTTTTGGAGGGATGGGTAAGATATGGAATAGAGAACCAACTGAGAAATGGCAAAACTCCTAAAAATAGCATTACGACCGATAGGCGTTAAGTCTCTTGATGCCCCATAGATTTAAGTTTGCTTTAAGCCTTAGAGAGCTTGGGAAGCTAATTCAAACGAAAGAAATTGTCTCTGTTTGAAAAGAAAGTATTACCAAGGAGCTGTAATGGTCCGGAAGTAACATAATACTGTCACGATATACAAAATCAGGCGTTTGAGTTAACAATGGTCATAAAGGAAACAAGTTACACTTGTGCACATTTAAAACAAGACCAGATGCATATTTAAACACGATGCAAATGCACCTACGATACAGCTTAGCCGTATAGCAGTTCAGGTTCTCGAAGCCTGAGCGGACCTATTTGGCTGTCTGCTTATGCTTCGTTCGATCTCGTTGGGAGGCTTCGGGGTTTTCGCTTGAGCCTTCGGGTTGGACGGGAGGGTTACCGCCGTCTTGCTCTCCACTGGTGAGGAAGGTATTTTTGGACAGTTTGTTTTGTGTAGAGTGCACATAAAATATTTTGTTAACAGAGTCAATGCTCACCTGAAACTGAAATTTAGTTTGTAATTGGTGATCAGGGATTTAAAAATCATCCCTGCAACAAATTGTTAAAATCAATGTACAATTCATACTTATAATGAATATTTTGTGTTGTTAACTATCGATGAGGGGTACTTTGGAGGAAAATATGACGACCTTTAATGGGTTCAAGCGTGGTAACGAAGTAGAGAGGCATTAATGATTCAGAAGGCATGCAATTCTTTTTATACATTAGAACTTAGCCTGCTTAAAAATCAAAATACTCTGATTAGACCTCACAAAGGAGGATTGTAATAAAATCATCATTATCTTTCGTTTCTATGTTGTGAGAATCCACTATCACCTGATCACTTCTTAATTAAAATTTAATCCCTGGCACGTGAGGAAGTGTGAGTTGTCACTATGAGTCAATCAACCATGCACGCAAGGACCAAGTTTTATTAGATTAGACATGGAGCTGGATTAGGTAACAGATAAACAGTGTATGGTTCCAAAATATGGTCTGAATCTCTAGGCAGATGAGTTCCTAATGTTGGAAAAGGAAGTAACACCGATTTCAATTAGACTTTTTTTATGTTAAATAATGTATAATTCTTGTCTTGGCGACTTTACTGTAAAAGGATTTCAGTTTTTCTTTATCAATTTCAACTCCCAGCTTTAACTTAGGTGTACGCGTGCAAGTGAAACAAAACGCTCATAGCACAATTTGTAGGTAAATATGAGGTGATTAATTACTTCAAAAAATCAGATCAGGTTTTAGACTTAACATGTCAGTTACAAACGAACAGATCGTATGTAACTTTTCATCCAAAGGACTATTCTGAATGTGTAGATACTGTGCTGCAATAAAACCACGTGGCGTCGATCCTGGGGGGACAGGGGCACGTGTACACTCAAATTTTTGATCATGGGGGGACGTAATACAAACTGCCCCTTCCCCCATTTTTCACTGCCAGGCTTTTACTTTTCAAAAGTCACAAATCATGGGTGTAGGAGCTCAATTTGATTTAGAGGGCTGTAACGACTTGCCCGGAAAATGTAACTAAAATTTTTCGCGCGCTCCGCACGCGTTCAACATGCAAATGTACGTATTATATAGCCATGCAT
>WURT03074665.1:0-13292 GCA_009936505.3 Holothuria glaberrima | reverse complement strand
TAATAAAGAGATACACTGTACCCTTTTAAAATGTGACACCTGGCGGCACCTTGTTGAAATAAATTTTGTTCTCTTTGTCGACTTGCAATGTGATACTAATGCGGGAAATCGTCCCATGAGCTCTCTCATATGTAGCAGACGACGAGAATAATTGTCTTCACTGCCTAATCCCGATTAGTTTAGAGGAAATTCAGGAATCAGACAATGCCTAGCTTTAGTGTCGGCTATGCACCTAGTTCAAAGGGAGAGCAAGCGTGCCATCTCCATCTCTTACAGCTCCCTGGTGTAGTATACATAAACGAAGGAAGAAGGGCCGTTAAATTCTGGTTGAAATATGTGCGGGCGACTTTGCGAAAACAGACCACTATCAGTTGATAACATTATCCAGGTGTAACGCTAACCATCAATTGGCAAAAAATATTACGAGGAATTTTTTACAACAAGCCTCGATCGCCATCAATTAATGGCAGTTACCATGTAGTTAGATGCTTCTACACATACATTCTTCTGACAGGTTTCATGCTTCCGCAGGTGATGCAAAGAATTTCACGACGGGGTACCATACTCCCTGAAACAACTGCAAGGTCGGACAAGGGCAGCCGGGGAAAGGAAGGGAGAGAAACGGCTACTCACGCTAAATCTTTTATTTAACATCATTCCTTGCTGTAGTGTATTTTGCACATTGTGCATATTTAGGGTATTGCATGCGTTACGTTGGCTTAGTACTCAGGGTAGTCGCGAGAGCATTCTTAAAAGGGGGGACGTTTTTGCTGACCGAAGGGAAAAAATCCATCCCCAACATCCGTTACCATCACCTTCAAACCACCAACACCACCACCATCATCACCATCAATCCTTGTCAAGAGAATGGGATAATTGCAACACTCTTTAGACTGCTCGAATGCTTTCAGCGCTTCACATTCCGATATGCAGTAAAACAGATTTACATAACTTTGTAATCAACATTCATCCAACTCCCATATTCATAGTGTATTCTTTTGTTAAGAAGTAATATGATGGATTTTGTTCACTTAATTTGAAATAGCCGATTGGCCAATAACTTGTGACGAAACTACTATTTTTGTATAATCAAGTCACTTTCTGACGCAACAAAATAGTGACCACATTTTGGCACAGAGGGTATTTTTTTTTATTCTGTTTTAAGAAACACGGAAAACCAGTGACTACAATTGGAGAAGTACAGGGGTAGCAATCGTAAATTAAACAAGCACTCATGATGAATTGAATGAATAACCCTAAATACTTTAAACATCTCAGCACAGGATTGTGTTCTGCAGAGTTTGACCCTTGCTATACATTTTGTAGACTTGTAACACCTGTTTTTGAAACGCTCTTAGGTACACCTTACCTTTTATCTCTAATTTACCCAATCATTTTAGTCAGAAATGCAAACATGACTCCTGTTCAACAATAGCTGCAACAGATACAAAGACTTTTTTCTTACGATCTATTCTTCCAGATTCGTGTGAGCCTACGACTCAATACTTGGAATATCAAACAAATTTGCTCAACGAAACAAACCAGCTAGGTGTTTATATGGTTGTCATTATAATTGCTGCAGTATTACTACTGTTCCTGTCGATGCTTGCATTCTTATTCTGGAAAAGGAGAGGTATTTCTATGAATTTTGAAACTCTTCTTATAAACTTTAGCTTTTCTTCCAAGTGAGCAGGAAAAAAATGTCAAGTCCTTTACAAGGAAACTTTGTTAGATACCTAGTGTAGCCCTACTTAATGTGTAGATAAGCTATGTTCCCGCGATTAGTTATTTTCCGCTCTCTTCGTTCCACTTTAAGTTGAAATCCTTTATTGTTACCGTATATAAGTACACTAGTAACATAATGACAAAATTATTGACCTCTTTTACTTATTTCCAGCTCGAAAAGTACTCTGATATAAAATTTCCAGTACACAATGTAGTTATTAAAATATTATTTATACATACTTTTTAGACCAACGCATAGCTATAACGCATAGCATAGCAAGTAAATCCGCATTTTAATCATAAAATGTAGCAACTTGGTTACTAATGAAAACAGAGAGAAGAGTCATATGCTGAAAAAATAATCAGGGATAGATTAAAGAACTGTCAACAATTACGTCAGTACATTATCACTACTTCAAGTAAAGTTACAGTGTAATTATACACTCTGGGCACCCACGAATATGTCGTACTTCTACTTTTCAGATATTTTTCAGAAAGGAAAAGGAAATAAGCAGACCGATTTTACGGTATGGTACTCATTTCATTATGAAATATTCATTGTAAAAGTCATTTGTTCTAAAAATATGTATTTATCACATTAATTTAGTCGTTGTGATGTACATCAGTGTTATGCAACAGTTTGCCGTGCATTAGACCAAAAAATTGTTTGTTTAGCCTCCAGACCTGCCCAAAAGGGCCTTCAGGCGGAGGGTTTTTTTTAAGCTTGACCCCATTGGCCAGCGTGTACGACGCGGTGCTGACTTATGTTTGCATATATGCGCATTATATTCAGACCAGAGTATGTTACTGTGGTTCGTAAGTGAGGTACAGTCTCTGCAGTGTGCCCACCCTGATCCGATATATCAGACCTGCCGTATAATACATTCAGTTTCAATCAAACATTATGAAATGAAGAAGAACATAGCAATTTCGTTTGACACCCCCCCCCCCCTTTTCGCCATATGCTGCACACCAATGTGAATGACAGGTTTCCACATTTCAGTCTAGGGCAGTGAGCACATCAATCCCAACCTAACACGTCTTGGCGTGGCAATGTTAACTGAAGCAAACTTCGTAGTATGAAGGTATCACTGTACGAACAGCAGTTTAGCCGAGTGCATTGAGCCTCGAGAGTAAAATTATATTGTTGGGCAATGACTGATCGAGTGGACTGTATCTCCGCGAGGCCACTGAAATAGCTGTGTATATTCGAACCGCTTACGTAAGTAGGTATTCTCCATAGGCTATAGCCAGTGCTGAAGTGACACCGAACGTAACTCCAGGAACATGAGGAAAAGCAGGCCTATGATTTCCCTCAAGTGTGGGTAGGTGTGTGGGTGTGTGTGTGTGAAGGGGCGGTTTATTTGTTTATTGTTGTTGATTGGATTCAGTGCAAGGTTTTTCAGTATAAACCGTATTAGGAAACAAAAAAAAAATTCGTCGGAAAATATATTGGTTTTTGTACAACACAAAAAAATGAAAGTAAAAAAATGATACGAGCGGACGAGAAATTACGGATGGGCGGTCGTTCAATATACGCACAGAAAAAGATTGTTCTGTAAAAAATGTCATCGTAAGTAGTGCATGGTTTTTGTGTGTTTGGTACAGGCGCAGGATACATTTCGCTGTGTACTTATTCGAATAACTGAAACGCACTACCTTGTTCTCAGAAAAAGTACGCGTTAACTGGAGACATTTCCATTTCCTTCTTTGTGTCTATTGTTACTATAGTTGATCATTTCGTTGCAATTCACAAGCTCAATAGATGTTTATTTCTTTTACTACAATATTTAGGTAGAAGAGGGAATCCCTTTTATGAAGGCAGTAAACCAAGGTAAGAATTTTAATTCAGTAATCAGTAGATTAGACTTATTTTAAGACTGGGTAAGATGTGGCATAATTGTCTAACCATGCACCCACTTCCTCATTACCAAAATGTTTTCGTTTCGTTTATTTTCTCAATTGTAAAACATACACTTGTTTATACAAAACGAAATGCAGAAAAATATATTGGCGTAAGAAAAGAAAAAGCGGAACCAGATGAAGCTTAAAGTTTTTCTAGTCTGGTCCTATCCAGAGCTTTTGGCTCAAAGATAAAAGAAAAAAAAAAAAATCATGCGACTATGAACAGTAAAGTGCAGCAATGAAATGTAAGGAATTAAGGCTCATAATACACAAGGAACAAATTGAGAAAGATATATGGAAAAGAGAAATTTAAATTTTAATAAGCATCGAGGATGCTACTTTGTGATAATTATTACTGAAAATACGTTGGTTATGTAATCATTAGTCATCACCATCCACAAGCTGCAAACTTCAGCAATTGAGCGTAGAGCTAATGTAATAGAAGGCACGTAGAGCTAATGTGCGGTCAGAGAAGGTTTCGAAATTAGAAAATCACAGCCAAATTTACAGTCAACTGAGTTATGGCGGACTGTATGTATTGTTTGTGTTGAAAACAACAAATGATTCCTTATTTTAAAAAGCTATAGTATAGGCATGTGATGACCCATCCTTTTTTATCCACAGACTCCATTGTGCATTTCGTAAATTATTTGGAGACAGAATACAACAGTCGTAGGTTAGTTAAGTCTACTCCTAATGGACAGCGTATACCACTAGAAAATATTTATAAAGGAATCAATTTCTTCATGAGAAATGAGAATTGTGAAACGTCTACCTTTGCATGCTCAAATCTGATGACAGAACTTTTTGAAGAGAAAAGAAGATTCATATTTATCAGCGATGGAGACTTCGGAAGAACAGCGTTTGTACAATACGTTTGCTCTCTCTTGTCGAAATCAAATATTAACATGCCTATAATTTTCTATCTAGATCTTACAGGATTGAGCACCGGTACATCAATAATCGATGCAATTGATAGCAGACTGAACAAAGATGAACAAATTTCTAAAGATTTTATTAAAAAAATAATTGAATCCCACAAATGTGTATTTTTGTTTGATGCAATCAGTCAATCGCGTGGTTTTCAAGAAGAAGAAGGACAAGACCAAAAGTGTCTCGACGCCTGTAAAATAACTGTTAAAGACTTAATTACATCTGATTTATCCCGTAGATTTAAAAATGTACGTTGTTTACTTTGTTTTAATAATACAAAGGATATGGATTCAGTCATCACTGGACCGAAAGTTATCGTCAGACTTGCTTCCCCGACTTCTGCAAATTTAAAGGCATACGTCACGAACATTTTTAAATGTTACCACTCATTGCCAGCGGAGACCACTAGAGAACATAGTTTCAATTCAGAGATGGAAGCAGTTAGCGAGAATGAAGATATGGAAAAAGATTGTGCATGCATAACCAAAATAATTGAAGACAAGACGAGCATGGTCAAAGAAGTTAATTTGAGTCCGCCCTTACAAATTTTATTTATTCATATAATCGCTTCGCATTGTAAAAAGGAAGACACAGATCAGTGTCACCTCAACAGACTATCCTACCTGACACAATCAGTACTATATTGTCTAAACGCTGAATACACCCACAGTCAGTGGGAAACAGAGAGTTTTGAAAAACTTGTGCAAAACTTGGGACAAGCTTGCTTTAAAAGAATAGCAGAGGAAACACAGGTACAAGGAGAGTTTGGATTGGTTTCCACGTACACAAGGGCCGAGCTGGAATGCAAAATAGGAAAACCACAATTTTCTGCAGCCCTTTCTGTTGGGATCTTGAAATTTGAACAGAACGGTAACTCCAACTATGATACCGATGATAAAGGTAATTTGTTGCCTCATGATAGCAATGATAGCATAGTTGCGTTCCGCCATGCATACATTCAAGAGTACTTAGCCGCACAGGCCCTCAGCACCGAAGAAGCTGCTTTCAACAAAAATGTAAAATCTGTGTGTTTCAGTGAAGACGAAAGGATGGGACGAGTGATACGATTTATATATGCATCAAAAACGGAACTACGTCCTATACTATCAGCTCACTTGTTGGACAAATGTAAATGGAACATTTTAATTGACTGCCTGTTTGAATCTGACAATGACGCCGATTTTAAGATAGTAAAGTCAAAACTTTCTTCTTGGACAGGAGGATACGCAGTAAACATAAAAGATATGAACAATGACTGCCACAGAATGGCTGTTTCCAGATTCTGCACATATTTATCCAAGAATAATGTAAGTATCAATTCGGTTTTAGCTCTGTAAATTTTGCCTCCTTTCTTTCGGTGTTATCAGTAAACGGTTTAATTGATATTATTAGGACCAGGGAGGTAATATTAGACGTAGGGTGAGGATTCCGTAAGACGACAAATGCAAAGAACCGGATATTTACAATACTTTCTTTTCTTGTAAGAGTCGTGCCGAAAGCGAACCGCTTTGTTCAGATATAATAAGAGAATTGTACCTACAATAGACGGTACTTCAGACCAAGGGTCTCTTATCCCACCGAATGCCATAAAAATATGGGTGAACAACTTCTTAAATCCAGCCATGCAATTAGGGGTCTCAGGGGCAGCCTAAATTGTCAATGATCTACTTTCGTAAGAAACAAAAAGTATATGTAAAGTCATAAGTTCAAAATACTAAGGATTAGTAAAGGTGAATAAATTGAAGGCACCTTGTGGCTGATTATATCTACTCCATATTAAAACAATGTTTATCGAGAAGTATTGTACCAGCAATGGTATTGAGGCAGGTTTCGTTTCATTTCAAGTTCGCAGAATGTTTGTTACCACATCAATCGAGCCCATTTGTAGGAGTGATTCTGGATAATCACGAAATTGCATCGATTCGAAATTCTACCCTCCTTTTTCTACCGTGTTGAAGGTTTTTTAATTAGAGTAACCACTGTGGCAAGCATATGTGGCTCGAATTTGGGGGAGGGGAAAGGTGGGTTGGGAAGCCTGCCCTTCATATCGGACATTTTTCAGTTTCGTAGTCGACACTCGATGGGTAAAATAAAGTGTATAGCACCTAACGACGAAAAGTTGCCTCCAACGAAAGTTTTCATTTTGTTTTTAAGAAGAGCAGATTCTTCAATAAAACCCATAGTTTCTCCACATTCCTTAATAAAAACCAAATTGTTCTTGTTTTCTTCAACCGAACCCCAAAGTTTCGGCGCGCCATCGCTTCTGCGCCCCGAAGAGGAGCTTTTCCCCGCTGTCTGCAAAATCCCGACACCAACTATGACCGGACCTGCATGCAGGTCAATGATTTTCCTGGAAAATGTCGGCGCACAATCTTCACAATCGACGTGGTATCACTTCTGAACATTATTAGCACAAAAATACCAGTGAAGTATGGAAGCCAAAACTAGGTGTACACTCAAGGTAGAAGGCACGCATCAAGGGATTTGCATTTAGCAATCTAAAACCTTGAGTAGGATTGATTACACAGCCAGTGATGACTATACAGTAAAAATCTGAATTTACCAGTAAAACAAATACATTAACAATAATTCCATGATGACTGTGCATTTCATTCTGCTGCAAGCTGTTCATGCAAAATTAAAGTAAGATAATAGTGATCAATTTGAACTGAATTGCAAACTGTGGATAGCTTGGTGTACACTCGGTGTCAGTTGGAATTCAGCGCAAAGCTCACTGCTAGTGTTTCTATATTAATGCATCGGGCATTTCGGGGTTGTTCCCCTAAATTCCACAAAGTTACACTTTACCACACTAGTTCCTTATGGCAGCCCATGGTCCCCTAACCAGTTCTCAAAGCACTCATCTCTTCAGCTGTGCTGGCGGAGCTGAAGAAGATAATCACACAATAAGCTTGTTCCGTTCACTTGTGGAGAATTCCACGTCTCTGAATTTCAAGAAGAGGGAAAACTGCTGCTACGTGGGGAAATTTGTGCCCATTAGGCTCGCGAGTGTAAATGCACGACCGATTATGTTAAGGTATCTGTGGTGGCCTTGAGATGTAAACCCTTATCGTTCCCCTAAACAGCCACGGTCTGGTGGCACTACTCCATACAAACATAATCCTCTCCCCCCCCCCCCCCCCCCTTTGTTTGGCTCGAGTCTTAATTTCAAAATTCCTGGCTCCAGACCTCTCAATGGCAATGATCAGTTTTATTACATTGACCTTCGCGGTATCACAGTCGTCGTAAACTGAATTTAGTCGGCTTCTTCTTTTGCTCAAGTATTAGCTCTATGATGTATTGGAGGGTGCAATGAAAACACATTTCCTTCGCAATTAACGTATTTTTGTTGAGATGAAAAGAGACGTCACTCATGTGCATCTGTATTGGCCTAAGGGTGAGGCGCGCGTGTGTGTATGTGTTCGTGTATATACCTGTATGTATATCTATTGGTGACGCTACGCTCCTTATCACAATATCCCAAAAAAGGGAAACTTGACCAGTTCTTACACTCAGTAGGTGGATACCCCATATTGAGAAGAAGAACCACCTTACTTTTGTTCTAGGCTTAAGATCACCTGAAGTCACAAGAGTTCAAACACTGAAAATCTTCTAAACACAAGATCTTAAGATAGAATACATGGGTACTCTCCATGTTTAGGGTGCGATACATTAGCATATTCCCTTTTGGTGGATTTCAAAGATGTAATGAGGTTCCAGAAGGTTAAACGGAATATGTTTACACGATATTTCAAGACAATACCATGGATACTCTTCAAACTTGGCATGTAGGTGTATTATATGAAGTTGGAGAATCAGCTTATTTTTGGTGGAGGTCAAAGGTCATCAGGGTCATCCTATGAAAATGAAGTAAGGTGTATATTTTGACGGGAAGCATGGATATTTTCCATACTTATCTTACAGATGTATTACATAATAAGGAAGATCCTCATTTGTTGGAAGTCATAGGTCATCTGAGGTCACCAGAGATCAAACTCTGAAAACCTTGTTATCTCATGATAATAAACATGGATACTTTTCGTACTTTACATGTAGATGTATTGCAATACATGGAGCTAAAGAGCCCATGGCGTTTTTAGAGGAGGCCAAATGTTATCATAAGTCAACAAAGGTGAGGCCATGTAAATCGTGAAAGTTTTAACTCAAAATAGGAATTGTGAATAAGATAAATACTTAACATGTAGATGTATTATAGTGAGAGGAAGAACCCTATTGTTTTAGTGAAAGTCAAAGGTCATTCGAGATTATCAAAGACCAACCTTTGAATTTGAAGAACTAAATGTAATTTTTGAAGTTATGATTAGTTTTCATTATGGTGTATTTCGCATTAGTCTAGGAATTGTACAGTGTAGGAGCTAAACTGCTGTTCTGGTGAGAGCTGAAGTATAGTCAATGAATTTATTGAAACCTCAATGCATTCTTGTTTTGTGGTTGTAAAATTGAGTGATCTTAGAGATATTTTCAATTGTAAAGCTCAACCGCTTTGGAAATTACCTCTAGAAAGGTATTGTCCCGTGTACAACTTATTTAGGATTGAGCTATCCAATACCATTTTAACTAATTTTGGAAGCCGCTATATCTATTTAAGGGAATAGGAAATAACTAACAAGTAATCGTTAATGCATAATGATTTATTGCTAATTTAATTAATGTTAGGTTTTCATTGGTAAACTCGGTTGTTTTTCAATATTATATGTTTGAAAATGCATTTTTTTACTTCTGGTAGTCATTTCTTCTCTAATCTGGGAGTATAAATGCCCGAACCATGATATCACGGGGTCTTCAGTATAAAGCTATCGGTTGGCCCTGACAGGTCTGTGAGCCGGAGGAAGCCGAGGTATAGACTGGTTTTAGTGATTAATATTAGTCCTCAGCACCCTTCTGTAAAATCTATCGTTATACAAATTGGACAAATGTTGGGAAGATGAAACACTTTGATCACCTCCATACATGTCAGATATTGTTCAAATCTGCTGTTTATGAACAATGTATGATAGCGTTGGCTGATTGTCAGTCTACGTCAAGTAACGTTCCTTCTCCAGCTTCATACTAAAAGTACTGCCACGTAAATGCTGTATAGAACATCTGGGGGTTGTTATTTAAATATTTTGAATAGTGCATACAACCACATACAATTATGTACGTTTGCTCTCCGTGCTAGAACTGTTATGTTCTGTAGGTACGCCTAGCTTTATCTCAGGTTAGTGGTAAGCTCGAGGCTTAGGTTATGCCTAGCATTAGGAGTGCGATAGGCTAGCTTAACAGCAATGGCCATCCCCGCTTAAAGTCACTCCAAGTGTCCCAAATGTTTCACTTTTTAACACTTTAGAGGCACCATGAAGATTTTTAAAATAAATCAACCAAAAAATGTAGCTTTCTTGTTATTTTCGTCAAATTTAAATGGATAAAGGACAAAAATGTTCAGTTTGGAACGATACTCACTTTCATTTGCAGCAGTCTTGTTGGTCACATGAAAGACAGCAAGCAGTATTCGTAAGCTTGTCCGAGTGAATGAATGCACCTCTGTGTAACAGTATACCCAGTTGATGATTGGTTTTTTTATCTACAAATGTTTGAGTAATAATAGCTCCCTTCCGAGGTTTATTTTCTCCCATCAAAATACGTGTATTACGCAGTTTGAATGATTCTAAAGAAAAAAGAAAAAAAAAACTAAGAAGAGTTACCAACTGACGAGTACAGAATCTCACGGAGGTGTTAATACCCTCGGCGCTAGAGGTAGGTTTAAATTACTCTACAGGTGTTTAAGGCAATAGTCGCCCCAAAATTTGTTTTGAAAAAATCAGACAACTCTTGCACATATCCTCTTATTGCATTAAAACACCTCTGAAGTATTTGTGAACATAACTATTCCAAACAAAAGGTGAAGCAAAGAGACATCCCCATTGAATTTCACAATTTACAAACAAGAATACTGTCACATGATCAAAATAGGCCATTCATGAACTAGAGTGACGGGGTATACTTACTCTGACTGGGGTGACTGTATTTGCCCTTTAAAGATGATAAGTTAACATCGTTCAATCAAACAAGATATGAATAGAGATTCCACAGACAATGAGTTGTTTGGAAGTTTACCCGTTGTTTGTGCCCAATAACACTAAAAAGGGTTAAACTTTTTCACAGTGTGATAGTTGGGTCCAACATTGCTTACTCAGAAAATTAAAAAAGTAAGTAGTCAAGGTAGCATCGGAAGGAAAAAGGACTTACAGCTTGACTTTTTCACCTTAAATATTGGCTTTCTCGCCATTATATTGACTGCTCTGATATTTCATTATTACGAACATAAAATAAAAAACTTTAAGATAGAAATTTACTGGTGCGACTGATATGTGTACAATTTGGAGAAGGGGCATGAGATTTAATCTTACAAGACTCCAACCTACAGGATTTATCATAGGGAAGAGCTTCAAATGACCCAACCTTTCAAAAAGCGCCAAGGGAACGTGTTGAGCTCTCTTGTGGATGTGAATCATTTCACTATCTGGAAGTAGCATTGAATTAACACTAAACAGGCACTGAAATTGCAACTTGACTATTAATTTATGGTTGTATTTGTACCTATGACCAGTCAGTTTGAGATTCATTGTTATTTTGGGTATGAGAGGTGCATTCTGAAGGTGTAGAAGTTGCATAGAAATATAATGCGGTACTACTCAAGACTGCCTAACAAAAATTTGAAATCGCACAAAGGGCAACGGTGTATTTTAGAGACAGTGCAATGTGTTTCACTTCACCTTACATTACCCGAACAAGCACTTTCTTCTTCCAGTTCTTTCTGCCATTTCCTTATCCCTTTCAGCAGTCGATAATTTTAGCTATCCTTTACAGTCAAAACCACTGGTCTGTTAAACCTCATCTAACTAACTACAGTCAAAACCGTCACCGTCTTTCCCCGGCATATGCTACCGTTCGTAGCTCAGGAGAAAAGATGGTTTGTAAGAGTTGCATAATAATCTCTCTCAAGCTGACATGTGATAACAAGGTAACAAAGCACGATGGATGCACGCAATGGTTGCCAAAATTGCATTTTGGAAGTCATTTCTTTCATGATTGGTTGACCTTACTTGACGGACACTATTCAGACTTTATCAATGACCAAAATATTAATATAGATTGTATTATTTTGCGATATATTTAAAATTTTAGGGAATATGTGAGTGCCTTCCCTATCATCTCTGTCAAGAAGAGGGGATTAATTTATGACATTTAATTTTATGATATATCTCTTTGTGATCGTCCTTTTGATATCATTGCAGGCCATTGAGGCCCTGATTCTAAATATTCCGAATGAAATAGTAGTATAGTCACTCAGTCTTTAAAAACACTGTATGGTTATCCTTACTACGTTAAGCCAAATCATACTAAGCTAAATCATAGAGGTCATCTGAATTTTGTTTTAGAGCCAGGGAGGTACCCAAATTTAGGAAATGGCTTTCAGCAGTGAACAGAACACATTTTCAAAGAGTACTGTTTTAAGACAGTGAGATAATACTACAGTTTTGACACCACCTCAGATATAGCTATAGATTACTTCAAACCTGAAATTTTATTGTATTACCTAACCATTTTGAAAAAAAAGCTTTAAAAGGCATAAAAATGGTTTTGGCAGCTATCTCCTCGAAATGTGGTATTGCGCAATATTTTTCCGACTGTCATTTATGAGCCTCCTGAGCTTTAAAACTGAAAAAAGTTACAGAAATTGTTCAATTTGGCAAAAACCTGCAAAATGTTTAGGTTCATAATTAAGATCATTGCGCACTCGAAACGTTTGTCTAAACATCACATTACAACTTTTTCAAACCCAAATATCCCAATTAGGCTAACATTCATAGACATTTGAAGGTATATTAGGTTTAAAATGTGTTCAGAAAGGGACCATTTTTAATTAACCTTATTTTTGGCTCAGCTGAGTGTAGCTATAGTACACTGCAAATGTCTGTTACTTTTCGATTTCGTGTTTAAATGCGTGGCACTTCGCTATTTTTTACATATAGTTGACTGAAATTATGGCTGACGTGTTGGTGAGGGAAATATCTTAACGATGAAATTATTTTCCATAAATACGAACGTTATTTGACCTAGGTAGATGGTTTTGCTCGAAACCGTAAAATACCCTTCTTTTCGTTCAAGTGAGCACTAAATATGCTGGAATGTTTCACATAGATAGTTTTAATAGTGCTGAAACAATGTTGTATCTCTCAGTTGTTGTCGTTATCATTTGAGGGCCCAAAACCAGCTAAAAAATCTACTTTCAAAAGAATTCTGTACACATTAAAATAAACAGGACGTTGAGGCTCCCAAAACAAACAAACAAAAGTGTAATGTATTCATAAAAAATGTACATAACGTCTCGTGCTTACATTGTCGTAAGGGCGTTCACGCAAAGTGCAGTATATCGTTTGTGAAGCACCATGAGTAGAGTGGACTAACCAGTGGAGCAGACTATGCTTACTCAGCTCGTCGGCTTCCCAAACCAGGGATATGACCGAAAAAGAAACATGTTGTACAGCCTGCTCTGTAGGCAGTACGTGGACATGTGCAGCTGATCACATTAATAATAATAATAATAATAATAATAATAATAATAATAATAATAATAATAATAATAATAATAATAATACGTACGCATCTTAGTACTCGTCGTAGTAAAGAACGGTTTAGTGAAACGGAAATTTGAACAAGACTTC
>WURT03074632.1:0-13292 GCA_009936505.3 Holothuria glaberrima | reverse complement strand
TTAAAATGTATTCTTGTAGCATCTAACTTTAATTCATCAGCGGAACGAAAGCGCAAGGAAATTGACTGTATCCTACGAATTAGTTCTCATGTAAATGGTCTTAACAAAGACCTGGGAGTCCTGTCAAATTATCACTTTTACAAACAAATTAAGGCTTTTGAAAACTCTTTCTTTTGTTGTCAAAGCTGTTGGAATTGCGCTCAACCAACTTAGGCTATGTTTAATTATTGCATTATCGCCGATTCTTTAATCGCTAAGTCTAAGAGTAGGCCTATGTGTTTAACCAAGTTCAACACTGTAATTCTCCGATTGTGACCTTTTCTGTTTATCTGTTTAATTATTGTATTATAGTCGATTCTTTAATCGCTTAGTCTAACAGTATGTTTGCTAAGTTGAATAGTATGTTTCCTTGAGCATTGAACTCTAAATTTTGCACTTGCAGTCTAGTTATTTCTGAAGAAGGTCCCAGGGGATCGGAAATTTCAATAAGATCCATTTTTGAATCTGTATTCATGTGTGTCAACTATGAAACTAATCTCATTTTTGTTCTTGTTTATATTTGTTATTGGAATACATGTGGAACTAACTCCTATTATATATATATATATATATATATGTTTATATATATGGTATTTTATAGAAACCGTGTGTTGATCGTGCAATCATAATTGAAAAAATGCGCGAAAAGTTTGACGAATATAAAATGAAAGAACAGTTTATTCAAAAAAGGACATCAAACTTTTCTACCATAAATATATATATATATTTGATCGAAGTGCTGTGGAGCACTTTAGAAATGTGTAGCTAGATACAGGTGGTAATAAGTGCTTAACAGTTTGTGGAAAATTCAACGACGTTCCGTTCCTAACAGAAGTATCTATATATAAGTTAATTTGGTCCAAGAAGGAAATGTTTTCCCAAAAAAGATAACACGTTTCGGGTGTTAAATGTTTTTCAGGTGCAACATAGAGCACATCAAAGTAACATAGACAAACACATATAACACAAAGTAATTTGAAAAACACTTAAAAGACAACTTGCTCACTCAAAGTCAATAGGACTATCTCGTTTGAAAGCAGTGAGAGAAGCTATTCAGGATAGCATGTTGAAACTGGCAAGACCGGGGTGATCTAATCTTTATACATAATCCCAGACATAATCCCTTTTAGGATGTTAGAAAGCCCGTTTCGGATATTCATGCCGAATGACAGTGTTGTTCTTTAATTAAATTTCCGAACGTTTTGCTTGTCCTGTCGAGATTTGTCTGTCTATACCTCGTTTAAGCACTAACATCTGAAACAGCTTATCAGATAACGCTGTAAAGTGATAGCGCAGCTTACATGATATCATAGAGGCATTCAATTAGCCATGACAAGATCTTGGGGAATACATGTTTTTGGGGGTGAAACATTTATTTTTCATGGCCCATTCATAACAATAATTTTAACGTGAATGCCTTTGACTATGACAATTCCCGACTGGGAAAGCAATACTCTATGGGATTTACGAGAAGTCTTTCGGATTTTGCTTTTCTATATTGTCCGCTCATGAAACATTGTTGATTCATTACCCAAACCATATTTAAAGGTTCGATGAAGTTGTGCCATCATTTTAGCGAAAGGAACAGAAACCTATCTAGCTGGCTGGTCATAGAGATCAAAGCAATAATAATCAACCTCCAGCACATGACCTTTAATGCCACCCAAGTCTTTCGTATAATATCGCAATTGATTTTGGGCCTTTCCTTCAAATGTTCAAGGTTCACCGACTACCCATGTGACGTCAAGTGGTGGCACCACCTACCCTTACTTTACTAGTCATTCAGGAGATTCCTCTCTGGCAGTCCCGTTTCCGGATATGACAGTTCTGCCTGGATTGTCCATCTTGTGCAGCTTGGGTAGAAAAGAGAAAAAAGCCAGGTGTTGGATCAGCTTAGAGGAGTTTCGCGCCAATTCTAGAGTCGATTGAGGCGTAGAACATATTTTGTATGACCGTTTTTATTTCTTTGCAAAGTTTAAAGTACGATCTGAATCAAGACGTTTGTAGTGGTCGCGATTGACAAACAGTCTGAAGGCTTACTCCCTGTAGATTTTGTACCCATTGCAACAATCGCAAAACCTTTGTCGGTCGGCCTACTGACGATACATTCCCAATGCCATAGATTTTAGTGGCATGCCTTTCTCTCCTTGTGCATGAGATTGTAGCGCAAATCGTGCGGAGGTGTGTTAGGGTTTGCTTTTTCCTCAATGGCCGAGATGAATGATTCAAGTGCTGGACAAATCCCGGGGGTACCTGGAAATTTTGGTTTTTAATGTTTAAGTTACACTATTGTCCGAAAGTGACGTAGTACAAATCTGAGCGTCATTATCGTGAACTGCCTTTGGTAACGAAGAGAGGGATGTAATGAGATCAATTACTTTTTTATAAGAGAAGCACCACGATCGTTTATATCATATCCTACACAGGAAGCTTCTTCATCACAATTACCTCCTATAGATAGAAAAATAGCCCTGTCATCTTAGGAAGTGTTGCATATACATTTTAAATAATTCTGTTTTGTCACTTAAAGACAACATGGATTCGTCACAAGACACCCGACGGGCGGACTTACTTCTTTAACACTGTCACCAAACAATCAACGTGGGAGAATCCAGAGTTACTGCGAAGCAAAGCTGAGGTAATATACATATGTAAAATAACGTAAACACTTCTTTTTATTTTTTTGCAAGTTTTCAATTTTCTTGCCACTTCAGCTGAAATAATGAAAACTATCCTTTCTTTTAGCCTGTAGAAAAAGGACAATTGAACAGGAGCTTTTGCAGCTAAGGGAATGATAGCTTATTCAAAACAGTAGCCAAGATCATTCCAATTTGAGTCACCTTGGGTAACACCTTAGCACATACATTTACGTAATCCATCTGGCGTCCATTGAATAGTTTCCTGTACTTTGAAGTGTAACCGTACAGATATTGTCAAATTTTGAACTTGCATAAAGTCCTCACTTTGTTACCAAGAAAATTCATGCAGGGAGAGTCAATAACTAGCCCCCCCTCTGTATTCAAAAGCTAGTTTTTACAATTTTTCTTGATCTCAAAGTTCTTAAATGTCCCCACTTTTTCTTTTCTCAAAGACATCTCGTAACAGAGAGATAATGTATCTCAACCTCTCTAAAAAAGCTTCCGAATTTCTTCAGGTATCATCTTTTGAAGGTAATTTGCATACCTTTTTAGTAATAACATACCACAGTGACAAGCATTGCAGCTATTCTTTTCAATTTGATCACCACTCTTACCAAAGTTCAAGAATGTGCTGCACATATAGAATTCATCCCTAATAAAATCCTGTTTGAGCGTTTTGTCGTGATTGTGAAGATTAGTTTTTATTCAATTACCTCATTTTGAAACACGTATGGTAATGTGAAATGTTCTAACAAAACAATTCAAAGAACAATCCATATTTGTAGCATTTAGCTTGTTTTTAAAGCAAATCAAAATAGATTAGCTAAAGGAAAAAAAAAGGAATTTTTGGATTTTTTTTTCAATCATTTCATATCTACTGGAAGCAAACTTCCTCAAAGTGAATTACATAATTATAATCATAACATTTCATTCAAATGTCAATATATGTTGCTGAAACATTTTCACGGTAATATTATTATCTTTAAACAATCGTATTTTAAATAACGTCATGCCATCCATTTCAGGCATACTCTTCCCTATGTACATTTAACATGATTGCCTATAACTTGAGACACATTTGTCTGTATACCTACTATTCCATACATAAAATTCTGAATATTATCCCTGTTGAATTTCCATTTAATTGCGTGTACAGCATACGCGAAAAAAACCCTTGAACATTCCCAACAGCTCTTTTATTATGATGTTAAGATAAAAGTGATAACTGGTTAAACTCTGCAGTTGATGAATAAATCACGTTTGGCGGACTATTATTGGTGAAGAAACCGTCGAGACTCCGAACTTGGCAAAATAATGGAGCCGAATCCATTATTTTGCAAATTTGGAGTCGAGACAGTTAATGAGACAATAATAGTCCGACAAATGTAGTTTATTGCTATTCTTTTACCGGAAATGTTTGAAAGAACTTCATTTTCATCAGTTTTTACGATTACTGACCATGTGTTGTGGAATAACAGGTCAGTGTTTAATCAATCAGAATTAGGATTCTCCATAACGGATGGCTAGAGGTGGTAGAATAAATAATAGTAATTCTCTTCCATTTACTGTACTGAAAAGAAGCACACTGCTGGCTGTTTTTAAACGATTAATGAAAATAACCTTTCACGTATGTCCTTCATTTTTTCAGTATTACAATTCAAAAAGAATTTCAAGTTGATTTTAATATTCCTTCTATTAAACAGGTGAATTTGGAAAGTTTTCTGTTCAAGTTGCAGAAAATCTCACTAAAGCTAACTGTGTTAAGTTGGCAACCTATTTCAACTTTCCTGCTTCCAAGATGGATCTTATCCGAAATGATATAGAGACACCCGGGTTTACACTGTTTAATATCATGAAAGAACGCCACATCATCAGTATTGAAAATGTTATGAGCTTGAAAGAAGCACTGGAAGAACTGGAACTAAAAGATATAAGTGATAATCACGTGACACCATATCAGAGAAAAATGGATCGTCTGAGATTCGAGCAAGGCTACTTATCACCTCAGTAAAATTCATAACTTTTTTAATGCGGTCCTCTTTTTTGTGAACGGTAAATAAAACTGCTACAACTCGCTAATACGTCATGGGAGAACGAACGGAAAACCTATTCAATTCGACCATTCCAAATAGGATTTTGCATAGACTGTTTGTAATCGATACAACTTTAATTAATGATTTTAATATTTACTTTATTTCAATTTAAGAGTCAGGATATCTATTCTCTCAGCTAATCTTCCAAGAATCCTCAAGCAATACCATAATAAGCGTTTAGCAGAAGTCATACAATATCACAAATCGGAGATATATGACAAATAGAAAGGAACAAAAAAAAAACTAAAAGTGAGCATACAAAAGGAGCAGCCTAGCAAAGAACGGTTTTACCAATATTTTTTTATTCCTTGCCGGAGGCAGGCAAGGAATTTGTGCGATGGTGATTTCGTGTGTGTATGTATGTGTGTATGTATGGACCCAACATTTCGACAAGGTGAGGACATTTTCTATTCAAGATGAGGTCCTCAGGTGTCAGAACAATAGATTTCAGAGGTCCTCGGGTGTCGAACAATAGACAGTCTATTGTTAAGGTTAGGGTTAGGGAGGCAAACACAAAGGAAAGAACAATGAGGTCCTCTCCTTGATAAGAAAAAAACCTGTGTGTGTATGTGTGTATATGTGACGCTTAGCTTGTAAACACGATGTTTCAAGATAGCAATGACCGACACTTTTCATATTTGGTATATAGATATGCCATGTTGGGAGGAAGAACCCTATTGTTTTGGTGGAGGTCAAAGTCATTTGGGGTAACCAGAGGTCAAACGCTGAAAACATTGTAAACGCGATATCTCGAGAGAGGAGTGACCGACTCTTTTCATATTTGGTATATATATTTGTCATGTTAAGAAGAACTATATTGTTTTGGTTGATGCCAAAGGTCATTTGAGGTCACAGGAGGTTAAACTGCGAAAACCTTTGAAATATCTTGATAACACGATATCTCGAGATAGGAATGACCATAACTTTTCATATGTGGTATATAGATTTGTCATGTTAAGTAGAGGGACCGTTTGGTCGAGGTCAAAGGTCGTATGAGGCTACTTGAGGTTAAACTGTGAAAATCTTTTAAATGGCTTGTAAACACGATATCTCGAGGTATAGCAATGACTGACACTTTTCATGTTTGGTATATAGATTTTTTATGTTGAGAGGGAGAACCTATTGTTTTTGGTGGAGGTCAAAAGTCATTTGAGGTCATTAGAGGTCAAAGCCGAAAACCTTGTAAAAACGATATCTCAAGGTAGGAAGCTTGGATAGCTATAATATGTAATATGTGGATGCGTTATGGTGAAAAGATGAACCCTGTTGTTTCTGGTGGAGGTCAAAGGTCATCTGGGGTCATGGAGAGTCAAACACTGAAAAGCTTGTTAACAAGTAAAATCAAGGCAGGAAGCTTAAATAGATTTCATAATTGGTATGTACATGCCTTAAGGTGAGAAGAACCATGTTGTCTTTGGTTGAGGCCAAATGTCATCAGGGGTCACCTGAGGTCAAAGTGTGAGAACCTTCTTAACACAATTTCTTTATGTAGAAAGCTTGGATAGATTTCATACGTGGTACATGGATGGTTTATGGTTGGAGGAAGAACCCCTTTGTTTTGGGGAGGTCAAAGGTCATCTGGGGTCATTAGAGGTTAAAAAGCAAACCTTCCCAAGATTTCCAAGAATATCCCAACATTTTCAATGGCAAGGAATCAACAAGTTTCAATTTCAAAATGGATTTCCAAATTCCATTTTAATTCACCATTTCTATCAAATAGGCCTGTTTTCTCTGGGATTCATGTTGGAAATACCCCCGAGGCCTCCACTTTTGCCAATAACCCCCGACTACTTGTCGCACGTGCGGCAAGTAGTCGGTCCGTGCCTCCTGACTTCTTGTCGCAGGTGCGACAAGGAGTCTGCCTTGTCTGAGAAAAGGCCATTTTTGTGAAAAATCCCCGACTACTTGTCGCACGTGTGACAAGGAGTCAGTCCATTTCCTGTGAAAGAACATGTAAAAATGAACTGTGTGGCTGTAATTTTGTAAAAGATTTGGCAAAAAGTTATGCAAAAAGAGGTGTCCACATAGAGGTAGAAAATCCATTTTGAAAATGGAACTTGTTAATCACTAAGCCTTTAGGCTTTCTGGTTTAAATACAAAATCAGTATCCGATACAACTGATAAGTAGGGCAAAGCAATTGGCAGTTACATTTAGCATTGTTTTAAAGATCTATTTCTTCGGTTAAAAGTAAGACTTAAAGTTGTTACATGGACATTACATGCAGATTTAAAAGTTATTTCCATCATTCGAAAGATTTGAACTCGCACAAATAACTCTTTTGACTTGTCAGTCCTGTCGTTTTCGGCGGGACTCCCGGGGCACGAATGTCACTGTTTTAAATTTCACATATGAGGATTATCTTTGGGCCAATTGTTAGTTTATAGAAGCGACAGCTTCTCATTAACGTATTGTGATTACACAGGATCAGGTCACGTGACAGTTTCTTTGTGACACACAAAAACAGTTCATTTGAGCGACCCCTACAGTAACTGACACAGAATTTAGAAGCAGACTAATTCATTAATTATTGGGACTTAGTCTTCTTCAGTCAAATATGATACCGGTATGATAACGGTATTTGTGTTGGCCTTACTCACGTAGTCTCATTGTATAGCCTACAGAGACTGCTAGTGGCCTACAACTTGATTTTTTTTTTAAAACGTTTGCGGAAGTGCTTGTCATTACATTACCTTTTTTGAAGTACTAATGTTAGAGATTTGTATTGTAGGCCTAGGCCTATAAAGAACCTAAGTAATATTTGTTGTAGCATGGACAAGGAGCGCAGCATCTGAGTGATTAAACCATTGTGTGGGCATGGCCTTATATTAGTAGGCTAATTTCCAAAAAATATTTATTTCAGTGGGAGACAGTATCTGAACAGATATTGTGATCAGTCAGTACTGCAGCCTATTACTCGATCTGCACCAGGCTAGTGTGTTAGTTACTTTGTAGTCTGAACCTTTGAGACAAGACAGTTTCTTCAAAGTGATCTGTTATGAAGTATCTTCATTTCTCTGTTCAATAATTCCTTGCAATGTCTGGGACTCGGATGAATACCATTAGGTCAAGTGAACATTTCCACATAGTAATCTACCAAACGCTTCCATAAACAGTGTAGTCGAGGAGAACCTACCTGAACGTAACCGTAAAGTAGAGTAAAATGATAGATTAGGGTATCCTCTATCAGAATCTGACGGTTGCCCCTCTGGCAACCTTGGGCAATTTTTTTATGACGCCATAAATCCACGCACCTTTTGTCACCAAATAGTAACTACTGAAAATGCGATTGGATGTACAAACATGCCATGTTTGGTACCAAATTAAAGCTGTTTACACACAAAATTCGTAGAACAGTATGTTAGACAATAACATACGACTTTGAGCTTTGAGCAATTTCCCCCTTTGACGTCATGAGCCAC
This sequence comes from Holothuria glaberrima, assembly GCA_009936505.3. Classification (NCBI taxonomy): domain Eukaryota; kingdom Metazoa; phylum Echinodermata; class Holothuroidea; order Aspidochirotida; family Holothuriidae; genus Holothuria; species Holothuria glaberrima. The sequence goes on along the minus strand of WURT03074632.1, from coordinate 5,101 downwards.
GCCCCCTTTTCTCTATATGATGACTTCGGACACCTATTTGGATGCACAAACATGACACGTTTGGTATCAAATTGGAGGCGTTTACATAATTATAGGATACGGATATGAGTATATGAATATTACGAATGTACTATTATAGCACCCTTTAGCAAATTTATTCCTGATGACATCATGAGCCATGCCCCTTTTCTACCGCATGATGATTACAGAGAACACATTTGATTGTACAAACGTAACATGTTTGGTACAAATCGAAGCTTTTACACACAGATCACCGATACGAGTATTATGAAGAATACGAACTGCCACTTTTGCACCTTCCAGCATTTTTCATTCAGATGACGTCATATATGTGGTGGTTACAAACCCATTGTGCACCATACGAAATTATGCGACCTTGACAACTTTACGCATCCAATCGGCTCGTCCTCCTCGTCAGTTCCCTCATCTATTTCGTCTGAAGTTGGATTCCTCTTTGGATTGCAGCACTGTTGACCGCCCTCACACCGGCAGTAAGTAGTACATGGTAGACCATCCGACAGACAACTACAAGAGGCTCTGGAGCATGGTGGTGTCGACTTACATCCACATGCGACAAGCTTTAGGATAGATTGAGGTGCAATCTCCGCACCACCGAACACTGAGATAGGAGTGTTCTTTTCTATTGTCCACCCGAAGAGCGTCAGGTCACCTGTGCACGTGGGCTGTGCTTCTCTGTCTGCAGCTCTCCATATAAGGACTTGGAGAAGCGCACGTTTGATGTGTTCTGCTGCACACTCTGTCCTTGGTGAAAGACTCTTGATCTTAGGAGGATCCCTCTTTTTGATGAACATTGCATGTCCCAAGATGCTGAGCGATTCGGCAGTCTCCCCACTGTACAGGCGGGATAAGAAATTTATACCTGCCTTCATCCACTCGTTCTCTTCGGCTTCAGACACTGCAAATATCTTCAACTCCAGATCCACCTTTAGCATCAAATTAATAGCTGATGTTTTGCATTTGCCATAGGGGTAAGATACACTTTCGCAACTAGATAATGCATGAACGGCCAACAGGTCATAACATTTGTCACCTAACTTTGCAGCCCTGGCGTTAATATCGATCACCTTACCATTATATTTCTTCGTGGAAGTTGAACACTAGGCTTGTAGTGCCAGACGAAAAACACAAGCAAGAAAAAAATGTCTGTGTCATCTGCGAGAATTTGAATAGGCTTTCTGTGCGGTAATAGCTCCAAGAAGTAGCTGATGATTTTCACGTCAGCTTCTTCATGTCCATACACACTCTCCTCTCCAATCAACTGTAGACATGGGTTACTTCTGTCAGCCTTGCACAAATACTGAATAAGTTGTTTTTTGTTTTTCTCATTCTTCATGATATCATCTTTAGCTGGCAGTGTGGTGTTAATGTTCAAAGCATAGCATCGTGACGTCGCGCCCTTCGCCTGCCTCTGATTATCATGTGATCTGCCGAATGACTCGATAAAACTCTCAGCAAAGCCCTTGAGAACAGTGTTCCTTGGGCAGGAGGTGTGGTAGATAGCCTCGTTGCCATCCACAAGCTCATGATCTACCGGAACCAGTTGAGACGTAGTGAACACGGCCAACTTTTCATGGCTTTGCTTCTTTTCCTCATATCACCATACTCATCGAAGAGTGCAGAGGGAACGGGAGATAGTTCGTGCTTGAACACATCAGAGAGATGGACTTCCCTGTTCTGTGAGATGACCAGAAAGCAAGCAAACAGTTTTTTTCTGGTCATAGATACAAGAATCTCCAACTTTCACCCTTTTCACCCTTTTCTTCAGTGTTTCCATTGTTACTACTTCTTTCTTAATTGGTGAGTGAAACCCGTCAGGAAGAGAAGCCATGAATCTGCTTGCCATTGTTTTTCTAATGGCAACATCATCATCTGCGTTTACTCCATCGGAAGCTACCCGGCCATTTACGACGTTAGACGGGGGGGGGGGGCTCCTGGCACCACGTGAGTGGATTGATATGTTCCTTGAGTGCACCCCTTATCTTATTTCTGTCTGCTGCGTCGGATTTTTTCCGACTTTCCGCCTCCTCTTTGTGAGGACTCGGCTTACGGTCGCTATTCTCTGTTGGAGTCTCGTACACACTCTCCATCAGCAGAGAGAGTGTGTTGCAGAGATGATGAGACAGAATCCAAAGGGACACTTGCTCAGGTGATAGAGCCTTCCCAACTAAGCCCTACTTGAACTTTCCGTAGCGAATGTAGGTCTGTTCTCCGAACTGGTCGATGAAGACAAATTTCCACGTTCCACCATGGTGCCGACAGACATGTTCACCACTGAGAAATGATGTCAGCATCGTAACTGGTAACGATGTCGACATATCCAGTACATGCCAAGATATGTACCTGGCATAGTTCAAATGACTGGCTGCAAAAATGTATGGGGTCATATGGGTTTATCCTCTTCATGGCGTACATGTGTAGGAGCCAGTCACCTTCTCTTTTGGCGTGAAGAAAAAGGTGAATAATCATGACTGGTATGATCAGACAATCGACCCATACACGACCCATACACGACCCACCCGTGACTGCCCAACAACTCTCTCCAGCTCTGCTTCGATTGCATCTACGGTTGTTTTCCCAGACCATAGGAGAGGTTCTAGAAGGGCAGATACCACCATCCACAAACCTCTCACTGCTTTGGGCCAAGCCTTCCCATTGAGCATATGACTAACACCCTTGAATGCCGCACTAGTTATTTCCTCCAGCCCACTGCCATTCATCAATGTCCCAATACAACCGCTGAATGACATCAGTGTGTGCATTCCTCCGGGTCTGACCACCAAAGACACCATCGATTCGCATATGACCACTTTATCTGCATTATCACGTTATAAATTTACATGTCTGCAGAAAGATGAATGTATGGCATTTAATGTTGCTTCATAAACTCCTCGATGAAGAGGAGAGTGGATAAAACTGTGTCTGGATGTCCAGGAGGAGATTCAATCAGGGGCCCAAAAACAAATTTGGTCGCGGGTTTTCGCGCGTCTCCCCTTTTCTCTGATGCACTTGCCATTGCACCCGACCATTCCGGTCCAGGGTTAGCACCATCAGTGCTTTTCACAACTCCTTTTAGCCACTGTAGATCACTATCTAAGGGAGACCTTACTGCTGATGGAGTTTTGCACACAAGTTCAAATGGTAGCCCTATGTTGCAAATCACTTCTGGAGGCGTAGGCTTCTTTGGACCAGAGGACATTCCACTGGTTTCTAGACGGTCAGCCTCACGTTTCGATATCCTTTGAATCGTTATCCAATCAGGCTCCTGACGTAGGGTCTCTGATATGGAAACAGAGGAATAGTATGCATTAGTACGAAGGTTTTCAAGATTTACGATTCTCGAAACAATACGTGTTCTTCAATTTCATGCGATAAGAAGGATACGCAACCGTCGAGAATGCGGAAACACATACCTGGTCGCACGCCTGCAGCCAGTTTGTTCCTTCTACCTGTATCGTGTGATCCTATTTTATTCACTGGAACACATTGTTCCTCCCGATTGTTGGCTAGCGTTTCCCGCCTATCTATGCGATACGCGGCGATTACCGGTCAAAAAACTTACATTCGCTAACATGGACACAACATACAGATTCCATCATGAGGGATTCATGCCCCAAAGTCGGAACAACTAACCTAGATGGTTGTACTTTGCAACGTTTGTTGTGATTAACTCACCATTTGGGTGCTGAGTAAACTCTACTGCCATTGAATGTGTTTCCCTCAGCCCATTAGGTGTGTGCGCCTGTAGGACGAAGTTATCACACCAAGAGCTTATCAATCCTCCGTCATTCCGAAGACCCCTGGAAGTGAAATCTTGTTCCCCTGTCATCTTGGCAGCTGACTTTCTGTACCTCTTAACTTCGTCGTAGCTGGCCACATACCCGTGTGAATGCAGAATGCCAACAATTTCTATCGAACCGAATCGATGGTGGAGTTTAGCAGCCAGACCAAGCGTTGTTTAATTAAACCATTTGTAATCAGGGCCTCAAACAACTGCGTCAAACAGAGAGCTTTCTTGGTAACCGCCCCTTTTGATACCAGATTTGCGATGAAGGACAGCAGGTTGGTATTGCAAGCGTTCTTCACTTTCTGGAACGTGTAGTCATCTAGATTATGACTCTCAGCTTGTCCGTGAGAAGATGCCTTGACCTCTGTCGTGCTTTTATCAGCCAATTCTGATGCGCCATTGTTGTCATTGGCTTCAGTAAGTTTCAATGTTTCAGGAAGGTGCTTTTGGAAACAAATTATGCCGGCACACCCACTCACGCGTGGAACGACGAGGCATGTTCCGAAATGCTTTTTCCAAATTCCGTATCAGGAGAGCCCTATCTTGACGATTGTTGGCACTATCATTGCGTTCGTATTGATGAATATTATCACGATCAGGGAATGCAGATGTGGAGAGATTTTGGCCTGGTGTAAGAAAATTGCAGTAAGCCTCATATACCTCCACAGAGTTCCAAATCCTTGCAGGGTCATTCTGCAAAGTATCTACAATCTGCTTGAATGCAAGTTCAAGAAGATTATTTTGTTGCCTCGCTGTAGTACTCGCAGCAGCAGATGCAACATTACGCTTGCCAACAAAACTTTTGAGACAATTCTGGTGATATTGTGCGTCGGCTACGTGCAGGTCTGCGACTGCACCGTGGGTTCTAACGCAAACCTCAGTCGCAGCTTGATCTCCTCTTTCATCACACACTTCAAGGAGGACTCTGTCTGGCTTCTACTGTTCTACAGGTAGAAACCTTCCTCCAACGCCCGGGATGCTTCGGATCCTTGGGTATACAGTCTTCACCACAATTCAGGCAGTGTCGCCTAAAATCAAACCCACGATGATCAGACTCAATTTTGAAGGCGGAGCATCACTAGGAGATTGGTTGGAACCCATTCGTTTCAAATATATTTTTAGGTGGAAGTCTAAGGTGTATGTGGTATAATATGTCTAGTGTCCAACTGCCTTTGTAGTTCAATATGATTTACATAATTCCTTGCAATACTGGACTGAATTATTTTCACGATTCCGGCTCTCCCAGCTGAAGCTACATCTCCACTCTTATCGCAT
>WURT03074631.1:10701-31921 GCA_009936505.3 Holothuria glaberrima | reverse complement strand
CCTATCCATGTATTTTGCACATTAGGCAATGGCAAAACTGCAAAGCCCCTCTAAAGAAATGTGCCTCGTGGGAAAAAAACCTTCCACTTAAAAGTTGTTAATATTTTATAGATAATTGTTTAAGAGTCTTTTGAACATGCCAGGAGAATGCTTTTGTCATTTTTGACAAATTTAGCCATGTTTGATACTGTAAAACAATGTATTTTGAAATGGGCCTACTCTCTGCAGTACAAGATGTAGCCTGTACAGCAAGCTGTAGATAACTTCTTCAATCAATCGAACACGAATATTTACAGTAAATGCGATATGGCTGCTGCTGAAGGCCTAAGAGGAAAGCCAGTGTATTAAACACCTGCACGAAGTGCGTAGATCATACAGCTATCAGCTGTATAGTAAATGATGATAGTTACGATGCATTAGCCTACCTCGAGTATATTTATGTAAAATTGCGATGTGGATAGGAAAGAAATGTTGAGATTGATCGACTGAAAAAGTACAGATTGATCGACGGCAAAAATATGCCACCGCTTCTAGGTATAATCGGCGGCAAAACCAGCTGCTCCTGTGGCTTTTGCTGTCAATTGTTTTTTCCTCTTCAAACGGTAGCGCTCGCTCACAGTCATAATGCAATGTACCGCCGCCCTGTTAGGCTGCCGTATGTTTGCACTAATGTACACTGCCCAAGCCTGTGCACTGTGCAACACCTATGCACGTGGAATGGGCAAAACACCAAGTAGCCTACATACATACAGTCTCCAGTGCAGTAAACCACGACACACACTTAGCGTGGTATGATTGCGTCTCTAGCCTTATTTGACCAGTCGCCTTTATTACTTATTTTACATGTGCGTTCAAACATCGTAGGGCTTGCAAAATATAATAGTAAGAACGTCTGTTCTGTATTTTTACTTTGGGGAAAGTCCCGGCCCAGCCGGCATATCAGCTTCGGCTTTACTTTCAAATGGAAGCAACGTGCTGGGCCGGAACCATATTTCAAAATCGGGTGAAAGCTGAAATTCCGGCCATTGCCAGAAGACTGGCTACCCTAGCAGGGTTACATTTGGACCATTCCAACTTTCATGACTTGGCCTTGAAGTTAGTGTTGGACCACTTATACCATGGTATTCAATATCAGTATTGGAATGTATTACACATATTTACCTTCCCAGGGTGAAATTCCATTTGGACCACTTGCCCAAAACACACTCTACTCGAATGGTCTTTAATGGTTTCAAGTGGTTTTTAAATGGTTATGAATGGTGCCAACTGGTCTTGAACATGCAAACGGTAACCTCAGCTGGGCCCAGTTTCATAAAGAGTTAAGATCGATCTTAAGTGTGATCTGCCGTGCAATCGTCCTATGGAAATTAAACTTAAGATCGATCTTAACCCTTTATGAAACGGGGCCCTGGTTTTATAACTTGTTTCAAATGGTAATATATGGTTTTGAATGGAAAAATTGACCAAAACACATTCGAAACCATTTGGAACCTGAATGGTTTCAAATGGTTTCTGTCAAATGGAATTTCATCCTGGGTTATACTGGTATCAGTATTTAATATCCTAAATGATGATACTAACCAATTCCCTATCCTTCATAAAATGTTATTTTCCTGTATTCGACTACACAGTAAGACCCGTATGAAACTGACACAAGACGTACAGGTGTAGGTGTGCCCAATGGGCCCTGGTTTTAATGGAATGTTGCTCATTTCTAAGACATTGATATTGATTCAGTATCTAGCGATACTGAGAATTACAACGTAAGCATTGGAAATATGCTGACCACTTGTGATGTTGGTACAACACTACAGTAACTGTGAAATAGTATGACTCACATTTTCCAAGGGTACTATAGGACCAAAAAGAAATGAAGGTGTCTAATATATAGAATACTCATGTAATATTTGTTTACAACTGTAAAAATGTACAGAAAACATGTTCCATGATGATACACCAGGAATTAATCGAAGCCACAGATTTGATTGTAGAAATTGCAAATTCTTCCACGTGATATTCAGCCTTCATATGCGGTCGGACGGATGAATATTACATCCGTTTTTCGTTTGAATACAACGAGCAATCGCATGCTGTTTCGTATGGTGGAACAGCCGCACAGTCATGTTAAATATTTCACTAGAGGGATTTTCAACACAGCTTACCTATATAAAAGAAGATTTTTTCACATTACTGCTCAGGCTGCAGTAAATTAGTAATGCAAATACAAAAGTACTGTAGATCCACATTCAAAGGTATCATTTTGCATGAAAAGCTACTTTTCTGGTTAAGAAAAGGTGTAAAGCAGTTTGCAAGCGAAAGTGCCTGCAATTTCTGGGCTTCGATTAGTACTCGCCGTGCAAGTACATTTTTCTAGTTTACACAGTCATCAGAATTGGGAGCACAGGGCACACTGAGTGTTGGAAATGATAAAACAGAAAAATACAAACGAGATGTAAACAAACTTCGAACAATTCTAATAATAAGAAGTTGAGAACAAACACCTGCACTCTCAGGAATTCCACAAGGGAAAGTTCCCAGAGAAGGCAGTGAATAACAAAAATAATAGTAGTATAGAGATACTAGGAAACCTAACTTCTTTCAAAATTATTACACGAACCCCTGGGACTCATAAGGAGCAGAGGGGGAGATATAATATATATATTTGATAATAACAATGAAGTAAAGGCACTCAGCATTAACTACACAATTCTGAAAACATCAGTGCTTCGTTAACCCCAAAACCTCCAAGCCACAAGGAATTGGCAGAAGGCAAATGAGGACGATCATTGGGACAAGATGGCAGACACAGGGGGCATGGTGCTACAACTACTCCCCAGTAGTGTCCAAAGCGCAAATTAATGCAGATTAGATGTAGCAAGGGGTAAGTATATTCCTGTGAAGTGAATAAACAGAATGCTCATTTAATAATTGTTTACAACTGTAAAAATGTACAGAAAACTTCTATTCCAAGATACAACTATACCAAGAATTTACACAGTCATTAGAACCATATATGAACAGTTTGAATACACTTCACACATATCCCTCATTTTCATCGTAGATTTATGTCTTGCTAGAAGGAAGCAGAAACATACACCGCAGCTATTTTGGGGATTGAAAGGAATAATACACACTGTTGCTATCATAGCATGACACTGGAAACCACTTGATAGGATGCATACGGTCCCAGATGATATTAATTTACTGGTAAGAGAAAGTACTGACATTGTCTGTACTTGTCAGAGATATCACTGATAGACACATCATAAACACTTCAGGACTTGGAGCTCTACGATCAGATTTGTGATGAAAAATTTGTATGAGTTATGAATGGTTTCCAAAATGGCATTTACGGCTTATTGGTGCTGCAAATGTGTCTCTAATATTTGTATCAGCCTTAAACATTTACAGCCTTAAACATTGTTCCATGTATCATCCAGACATGGTTTATGGAGCCAACTAAGCAATAAGCAGTTGCCCCAAATTTATTTTGACATACCAGCTTAATCTTACAAACTTCCTGTTTCCCTATAAAAAGGAAAGATCTAATAATGCTTCGAACATAACCATTGAGCTATTCTGCATGAAATTAGCGATTCAGTGACAAACATTGTGTTACAGTGTGTGATTAATCAAAACTCAAGTGTAGAATGTTTCCTAAAATGTAAAATGGAATGACAATTGCCATTTCTTCTCCAAACTGGTAATATCGGAGTTGTAAAGCATTTCTCTCCTAAAACCACTGTACTTCTTGGCTTCCATATCTACTGCATTTCTGTTTATAAGGGATATGCACCTACTGTATTATGATAAGTAGAGCTTTCTGAAAGGTTACCCCAAAAGCAAAACCACAGATCATGGAGCTAATGTACTGCAATAAATAACCTCTACAAAGCATGACAAAGAAAATTCCTTGTTCAGCTTGTCTCTACATGGCCAAGGAGTTGCAGCAATGACAAATGACAGGAGCCACTGACAGCCCCTCAGCAGACTAGAAAGAAAAAGTTTCAAAAAGTTTCACTGGCTTCCAAGTACCGTAAAGTATGGAGAAAGGTGCACTAATCAGAATCACAGCTAATACTGAAATGCACTCCACGCACCTACTATCCTTTTGCAAGATCACCATCAGTTGACTTCATAGATATACCCTTTCAGGAAACCAAAGAGGTACTAGGCATTCATGACCTAGGATATCAGGGCATACTGATTCAACTTGTTGTGACTAGATTTTCCCTTTAAATGAAAGCACCAAACAAAGCAAGGTACTATACCAAACCTACTGTACAGTAGATTGTGGCCTGTTTTTAGAAAAAAACAAACCTGTCTAAAATTTAAAGTGGGTTCATGAACAGTTCTTAGCTCACAAGTTACATAAAAATCTTGCACACCATCCTCCCTGATAATAGTTCCAATTATGGTGCTGCTGACACCATGCAAAGGTTCCTATCAACTGACTCCAAAAGGATACATGCCTTTCAAGAAAATAAAGTTTTAATTTAGAGTTGTTTTTCTAATGGGAAGTCGCACAATGAGTTTCTATTTTAATCTACACTGAATCAAAACTTAGCTTCAAGCTGTTATTAAGTACATTGATATTTCTCCATTGAAGAGAGATACGAAATGAACAGTTTATTGTGGCCAAGATTGTGCATGCATCAGTGAAGGCTTTCTAAAAGTAGCAAAACACCAACAACAGACCAGGGTTGCCATGGGCATTGGTATGTTTAATGCCAAAAGCACTGAATTTGGCATTTTTGTGATGGTAATGGCATGCAGAATTTTAAAACTCATGCCAGTTTTTTGGCATTTTCTACATTTGACTATCAATTTTTCTTAAAATGCAAATTTTTCCATGATTTCATAGGTAACTGTGGAATGTCAGTAGGAAACTATGGCAAAGTTAATAATGTATGCCCCAACATTCATACAATGAGCATATTAATTGAAAGTCTTAACTTGGTTGCTGTTCGTTAAAAGCGGGGCTATTTTATTTCACATTGACAAGTTCTAAGCAACTGAAGTGTTAAAAGCAATAAATTTTCATTTGGCGTTTTTTGACCATACTGAATTACCAAACTTGGCTGGTTGCCTCAGAGAAAATCTGACAACACTGGAAAGGACCAGAACTCTACTGCACATTCATCAAGTGATCAGGAGTGGATGAAGTGTCCCCAACTTTATTCCGGTTTAGAAATGTGCAATGGAATGGTTCTTGGTTGCAGTCCCTGATGACCTTAAAATGGTAGGCTTTGCAAACTTTATTAGACAGCACTTGCCTAGTGGCTTTTCCAAGAGGTGGCTGGACTATTCCTCTCCCTTGGTGAACTACCACTCCTTGTCTACATTGAATTTTCTCCTCTTGTGTTTCCACATAAATTTTCAATTCTTAGCAACCATATGGAATATCATCTTAGGGAACTTCGATATCATGCGCAGTTTACCTACCTACTACAATCATGGTTCACTAGTATCAGGGCTTTCATTAATTTATTTTACAAAAGAGTTTTTGACTGCCACTCAAAATTTTAAAAGGGTCATTGACTGCCAGTCATAATTTCCAAAGCGTATTTGACTCCCAATAAAAATTTCCAAAGAGTATTTACAGGACTTCCTTTACTTAAGAAAAAATATAATTACAGAATTTAGTTCCAATCACATGTGGTCCGATCCCAAGTTACCTGGCAGACTGGGGCCCGTGCTGATACTTGGCTCCTACTTCTAGTTTAAACGTTGTTTACTGTATGCATACCATACACTGTATTTCACTCACTGAAACATAACTTAGGCCGAGTGCATGTGTCACGTATGTACAGTATACATAATGTACGACTGTCTGTCTCTCTCTCCGATCTGGTCCATCGGAAAAATATTTTTTCAAACTCTGAATCTACGCTATATAGCAAAATTTCGTCGGCTCTTTTTTGCTATCATATTCTGTCTTAGTGTCAAAACTATTTTATTAATACTAGCAAAAATAATCGTTGTTGAAATTGATCGTACGTTCCGTAAAAACGAACAAAGTAGAGAGTCTCAAGAGCTATGTTACGGTCACCCCTCGTTCCAAATATGCAGATCCAGTCAAAGGTCAATGATGTCAGACATACACTAATGACATATAGTTATTTTAGCAGGTTTGGACTAGAGAACTATTTGTATGGGTAAGGTGACTTTCACATGCTGTTCGAGTCTGTGCATGTTGTTGAAACGTACATACAGTAGTGCTAACTGTTACGTGCTCTTCCAAGGCATACCTGTGGACTTATGTCCCGCTCTATGTACTGTACTGGGAGTAAATAATGGTAGGCTATAGTATTAAAGGTATATCAAATGCTTGTGTGAAGAAGGAATGAGTCCAGATTATTAACGTGTGTCGTTAGAAGGTACTTTGTTAGTTTGTACATACATGCTACGTAGCGCACCCGAAACTCATAGGCGGTGACCAGAAATATGCAAAGGGTGGCTTATGCCATGCGTATCTGACCTGCATTACAAAATGTGAATGCATCAGTTCACTCTTGCTTTCATACTTGGATGCGTATTTGACTCTTTATCCCACTTTTTTAACGCGTATTAGGCCTCACCAATACGCACAATACGCAAATACGCACACTAATGAAAGCCCTGTAGTAGACATAAGCAATATTGTATTTATGTTCAACTCTAACAACATATTTGGATTGCTGCTCTATACCTTCTGACATATACCAGTAACCAGCTGCCCCCAATAGCTTCCATCTTGTATCAGTGTGGCTTTAAACCTTTATCCTTCATACCAAATATATGCAAAAAGTTAAGTATATATATCATGCATACATAATTAATGAAGGCAACTGTTGTATATGTGACAGATTTCAACAGTGAGTTAGGATATAAGTTACGATGTAGTTCAGTGCAGCACTAAAGTTTTTGCAAAACCCCCGAACCAGTCTGGCAGTCTCTATTTACCTAACAAAGATTCCAACTTCATGGAAAAGCTCATCTTGTATGTTTTATATGTTACAATGTACTGTACTTTGGCTGACTTTTAAGTGCAGCATATCTGCTCTTATCTCAATATTTATGAGACACTTTAGGTTTAATAAAAGATGATTTGAATGCTGATAAAGATGAGAAGAGAGTTGTATAAATATGTTTCTTCTGTCAAAGATAAAACAAGATAACAAATTTGGTTACAATTTGCAACCACCCATTGTTGTTAGAGCTGGTATGTTGTCATACATGTATACTGTGTGTTCTATAAAACAATTTGGGGAAATTGATCAAAAGTAAATATGGATTTCACTTCGAACAATGGATATGGAATCTATAACAACTACTGGTATGCCTAGGACAAAGAATAATAATTTCTCTCACAGACAAGCCTCAGTGTATACATTTGTTTACATCAAAAGAAGACAAAGACTTGAGAATGAAAGAAAAAAGAAAAGGACCCCCCCCATCAAAAAAACAAAAAAAAAAAAAAAAAAACACTCCATCTATAGGGCATAATAAATCTTTACATATATGTTGCACCCTGAAGCTAAGTAAAAGTGAACTCAACAGCAGATTAAAAAAGATAAAGTGAAAACTGACTTCCATGGGAGTAGCACAGCATCTTGAGAAAGTAGCAAATTGTAATAAAAAAAGGTGGAAATACGGCATGGGACCTTTAAGTTTAAGACCATACAATCACAAGTCCATCTCTTTCAATTTTATATCATCATAACCTTCACATGGTCACAATGCCACAGATAATGCAGAATAGGCAAAACAAATGCAACTCACAACAATCCCATCAGCACAAACTGCTGGAAAAAAAAGAAATTGGGGGAAGCTCCTACAATCAATGAAAAACTGATGTTCGATCATGTTGCCTTTAATTTGATAAAAAAAACATACAAATACATTGATCTTAGAGAATGAAGTTTGATATAGTATACAAATAATTGAGATACAGTGTAGAGACAGGAGGGGAAATTGCCATCTGGATCCCCCCCCCCCAATTCCGGTCTGGTGCACAGTCAACTATATATATATATGCACAGGTAGACCACTCACTTTTATTAGAAGAATTTCTAAAATAGACCTACTATCTCAAATTACACTAACAAAATTTATGAATCTAGTAACCAAAAATTCCCTAACCTAACTCACAATACACTGCAGATACCCTCCATACATGTCACAGTTGATGCAAGGCTTGTTCACTTCTATCACAGAATTCTCTATTTCAAAAATAGGAATTAATAACTGGTCCTATTGTTATTAGAGTATCTAAAATGATACTTTCTTTTTGATCATACAGGCCTATCCATTGATGGACCAAAATGGAGAGTATGGAAGTATACATGCAAAACACAACATGTATGTAGTTATGACTGGGTTATAGCCAAATCGTCCCCATACACTAATCTACCGGTTTAAATGTGGCAGTATTTCCACCACAACCAGAATAATTCCCAAATATTAATATAGTTATGTGCACACTTGCTGCAAAGACAAGTCCCATGAACATCACAGTGATAAGCTGGACCAGCTTAAATTATCACCATCCATGGTCATCTGCAGTACTGTATTATTGTCATCTATATACAGCCATCTGTAATTTTCTCTTTTCAGGGAATAGGACGATGGGCTAGCTCTTCTACCTGCAACTACTCACACGTATATAAGAACATTCCTTGCGCAAGTTTTCTTTTAAAAGCAGTCTCGATACCATTAATGTAATTGACATGATAGGCCTCTGTATGCATGTACCCATCTATCTAATTCAAATAAGTGCCTCCCTCAGGGAAACATGTACAAATCAATTCAAAGAAAAAATGTAAAGATGTTGTAAACTATTTCCTTTTTACAGGATGAACCAAAAGTTCAAGGAACTTCCAGGTATCTATCTATAGAATTCATTATTACAGGTTATACTTTCCTCCTTGAAGACAACTCTTCGTCAATTTTGTCAACAGAACTTTCAGTTATCTCAGCGTTCAATACACTGAAATATTGGGCACAGGCAGCCTTTCAATTTGTCTTCTGGACAGTTAGTAGTACATGTATAAGTTTTGTAGATTTGACTCGATATATCTTTGTGCAAAGCTATTGAAATTTCAGATGGCCTGCCATAAAAATGTGATGATAGGTACTCTTTAACATTCAAGAGGCACTGTACTAGGATTGATCAAGAACTAGTGTTCTTAGTATACAGAGTGAACTGTTAACTTTTGTTTTGTATTATGTTCAACTAAGTGTTGTCTTGAGTATTTACATAGCCAGTATTGAGTTGCGCAAATTCAACTCTACCAGTAGGTCTACTATGAACAGTATCAAAACCGTTCAACTATAATGTATGCAACTGAATGAAGCACTGGGTAAAATTGAACTTGTACGGTAAGGTCAATAAAGTCATCCCAATTTGAATAATGTTCAATATCCCTAATGCTAATTCAGGCTCATTTCTTTTCAATCCTGTGATGCTTTGGTCCTGAATAAATTGTAAATTTGTGTAAGATAATGGCAAAATGCAGTTATGAAAATTGTAAAGGCATTGTCCATACAACTTGCAACACAGGACACATTTTGTCCCAGTAGTTGCTGCAGAAGACAGTTATTTCTAAATCGTCTTATTCAACATGTGCATGCTAGTTAAAACTTAAAAAGTACAATAGTGCCCTGTGCATACTGTACTGTAATGTATGTCATTCTCAAGCCATTCATAAATTTACATTATAGTACGGCTCTGTTTCATAAACTTCAACATATGCTGCCAACATACACAACTTCATACTTTGAGTTTGTTTCCTGCTTACACTGGAAAGCAGACTGTGGTCACTCAGGCACCTTGGATGAGCTGGCCAAGGAATGCAAGGCATGGGCGAGTTATCTGACTCTACCTCCTGGCAAGGACTGGCATAAACACTCCATTTTCCCTGAAATCATGTCTCCTGGAGAATTTTGTACTGTCAAAAACACATCCAAAATCATAATTGGCAGTTCAGATATATATTACAGGTTTTGATATAAGTGTTATACCACAACTGGTTCTTTTGATCTTTTTCGCTATTCCCTTGTAAGTTTTCTCTTCAGTTGGCTACGACAATTCTCTGACATTAAGGTACCTCAGCCGATGAGAAGCCTCTAGTGTAAGCTTACTGGTGTATTAATACACGTTGACATTCACTCGTTTATGGCTGCCGGGGCATCATATTCTCGCGTCAGTTATGACGTCATTGTAGGAGGCGCAACTCCTCCAGAGTCGCAAGTAATGTGGCCATGGACCCTTGACTTCCAAAAATGTTGCAGTTGCCTCAGCTTAGAATATACCCTGTTATGTACGCAACTTACTCTACTTCACTAAGAATACCTGTTATGATATGCAACTTGTAATGCTCTGACTATGCACACAGGAGTAGTGGTAACCATAGGACTAGAAGGCAGGGGTATGAGGACTACAGCCCCCTTTAGGCAGAAAAATTTGCTGTTTCCGAGCACACATACACTGTTCACAATCATGACCTTAAATTATGGGTTAAAGTGCTGTAGCTCCTAAATGTAAATGGTCCCACACAGTTAAGGCGTATTCAAATTTCAGTATATTGCTATTAAGCTATGAAAGTTGCATAGTATGATTGTTCAACTCTGAGCTATGTCTGTAATTAGCCTGGAATCTGAGCAAGGGATACCCATGGTTCTTATAGCTATATAGCGCACGAAAAATCTGCAAGTGTTAACTGGCATTTACAGAGGTAAAAGAATCCGCAGCACTCATGTTCAAGGGCTACAGTTAAAAGCCTCCAACAGAATAGGGTGCCCCCTGTGGCTTGCTTCTATCTTCAGTTGTGACAAGGGTACACAAAATCCCCCAAAATCCCTGGTTTAATTTACCAAGGTCTTACTTAGGGTAAGTGGGGATTATGTGTGTATGAAGAAGGTAGTGAGAGGTAATGTAAATACTATAAAAATGATTCTCACCTTGGTTTTGAGCTTTTATGATGGTGCTTTGCATGCTTCTTGCCAGTTGGCATGGATGGTGGGATGCTACCATCCTCAGAGGAGGATGCTGTTGGGTGATAAAATTGTGATGTGGTGTACGTTCTTTTGACTTTATTGTCCAAAGGTTTGCGGCGCTGCTGCAAGGGTGGCTCCAGTATTTCTTTTGTGACTTGACCTGGTAAAAGTATAAAAGACTATTGTTTGCACAAGTTTCACAAAAATGGCAAACATGTAAATCTAACTATCACATGTATAAAACTCTAAATATAAAAGTAAATATTACATAAGTATCTCATTCAAGACACACCCATCTCATTCAAGACACACCCCCTCTGGCAGACTAATTTTCTGTGGCATTAGAGCAGTGACTTGTGTCGGGTTGGGGCAAGCTATGACACAACCTCACCAGTGTCTCCAATTCTGACATGAAGAAAATTTCAAGAGAGAGTTAGATTTACTAGTTTTTTCGAATTTGAATCATACCTGGATGACTGACAAAATTCAAATACATATGAAGGACATTTCCATGCAAGAATTTTGCAGTGTGTGGGGGAGGGGAGGGGAGACACTGGAAGAAACAGAGAAAAACATCTAAACCACTCAGTCTTATACCTAACAATCACGAACAATCCCGTCCCCAAATGTGAAAGTTCTACACAAGAAAATTTATAGGTTAAAATATGAGCAGCACATTACTGAATGCTCTATTTCTTTTCAAATATTTCTTAAAATAGATTTTAAAAAATCTTTTTACACTTTTCAAAGCTGTCTGAGTTGGGCCTTGAAAGAGCAAACATGAAGGTGACAAAAGTATCAGTTTGGAATCAGTTCAATGGAAGGTGACATAGTATTTGGGATGGTACAGTTCATTTGGCTTCTATGTGATGCATTACATCAGCAAATTGCTTCTTTTTAAAGTAATTTTAACCTGACATGACAAAAGATTTTATCACAAAGGAGTTAGAGATGAGTTATTCAGTAAATCTCATTTTATTTATAATTTTATGAGAGAAATGCTTATATATTTGTCATATTCTTGGGACCAGTAAACATTTCTTACACATTTCATCTCTTTTCAAATCTGTAACTTTTAAAAAGAACCAGAGAATATTCAAGGTGAACAGTTCAGTACTCATCTGAGTATAAGTAGGCCCAATGTCATGTCAAAGTTACAGTTCACTTGTTACAACACACCATGTGCAGGGTTGTACTGTAGCTATGGTGGTTGGCTCTAGCCAGCACTCACAATTGCCAACCACCACTGAAGTAAAAAATACATACTTCCAACTTGTGCACCTGCGCAACCAGCACTCTGGTCCAAGCTGTAAAATTGTGAAAGTGTCATTGATGATGGGGAACTATAATATTAAATATGAGGAATTTACAGGAACTTGCAGGTCTCACAATATTGATAAATATAGCACCATTTTGCATCTAAGCACTACAACTTATGTAAAAATTTTCAAAAGGAGAGGGGGACACCCCCTCCCCTTATACCCTTCTCCCAGGCCGTGCAATTTAAGCAACCACCACTTCAGGAAATATAACCACCACTCACAATTTGCTAGCTACAACCCTGACCATGTGGTAAAACAGGGAGCTATAATGGAAACTGAAGTCCACATATCAGATAGGTTTGTGCACAACTACCATGGATTCTTCCTTAGTTGGTAATGTTGCGTTGCAGTTGGTGTTGTCCTCCACCAGATGGGTGAAGGTTCGCATGTAGATGTGGTCAATTTGGTCAAGAAATGCCCAACCTGCAGGCATCGGTATCCATGAGCGATCATACTTATTACTTAATACGCATGGCTACATCCCTTTTCAGGTGAATATGATCATGAGATCAATGAAAATTAATAACAAGAGATATTCAGCCATGTAGAACTACAGGTGAAAAGAGAAAATTAAGACTGCAAACAGTTATACCATATCTTGTGCATGGAGAATTGAAGGTGGACAACTAACACTGCAAATTACAAGTTTGAAAGAAACCCACACCTTGAACTTGTCCACAACTGTCACCTTTAGGGCAGTGCCAGCAGTGTAGAATGGATCTATATATCCATTATATCTGAACAAGGGAATAGGATATGGAGACTGGGAGTGGGAGACTCCCCAGTAAAAAATGTGGGCAGAAGTATGCTTCCACGCATTCAATTTATGGATGAAAACCCTTTATTTATTCCCCTCTGTAAAAAAAAAACAATCCTACAGTAATTTTCCTTAAATTTTTATCAAATATTACACCAAATTGCAGCTAAGGATGCTCAAATCTTCAAAAATTTTCCAAAGGGGAAGTGTCCCCCTCCTTAGACCCGCCAAGGGCAGCAGTCCCAAACAACTTTCAGCTCCCCAGTCCTGGATAGGTACTGTATTATTCAGGAGTAAGTTGTCTGGGGTTAATTTGACCAGATGAGAATGTCTTATGGGGAGTTGTCCAGAAAGGAATTGTCCAAGAGAGGGAAGAATTTATTGGGAACCATGCAGCTTTTGTATTTATCAGTATCCATTACATTGGCAATGGGATGCCTCCCAACAAGCATTGCGGTACAAAGTGACATTTAACTGCATACTCTAATGGTGTTTCAAATGATTACACACCTATTTTAGTGGATGGTATACCAGCAGACGGTGACCTTTGATCTGAAGAGGGTTCAAAGGAAGATGATCGGTAGGAATCATGCCATCGGAACTTCTTCTTGTACTCTGATGCAGGCTGAAGATTGAAGAAACAAACTTTTTAATCCATATCAGTTTTTTGACTGTCAGGAAGCACACATAAAACAAAACATTAAAAACAAAGTCAGCCATACTGCACATCAAACATATCACATGCAACATGTACCCTGTGTAAAAAAGTATTAGTAAAAGCTATACCATCTTTTCAAAGAGGGGGGGGGGAAGGGGTGAAACTACATTGTGTAATGGTCTAGGAACATTACAGGACCTACAGTTTTATTATATTTCCAAAAAATATACAATATAGAGATAGATGGGTTTCTGGAATTCTTCAGAAGAAATAATACTGAACTCCAGAGTTCACATGCTGGTACCAGATTGCACAGTTCTTACTTCGTATGCAGCGAGCAACTATATATTATGATTGAGGACTTTTCTATGTGATCGTTACAAAGCTTTCAAACCTAACAAAATGGAGCCAACTGTACAAACAGGCCTACAAGGAACACTTGGGAAGCCTTTTGTAAATAACTAAGTCTTGTTATTAACTTTATCATAATTAGAAGGTTGGTACACCTGTGCTGGTTTACACATAGCATTAATTACCATAGTACAGAGTACCAATCATGCAGTACTTGTGGATGTGTTTGCACATCAACATGCAAAATGCTATTTTCTTCTATACCATTGCACAAATTCTAAGGAAACTTACATTACACCCTATTCCAAATATCTTGAATTGTTGCCAGGTGCAGAGTTGATAATTACACACTTCTGTTAGCTGCCACAATACTTCAATATCTCATTAAATACACATGTTTGATCAGGGTTAAGTTTTCCCTAATGAATTTACAAATTTGTAGGATAATTATTTTTGACCCTTTTCCACTTTGCCACATCCTGCATGGATATGTTGCTTGCACGTGAGATACTGTAAATACTGAATGACTGCTCTTTTGAAACAATCAAATTTACTGAAAATTTCCTAATTTGAGGTATTTTTCTCAAATTTCTGACTTTACCCTGACTAGAAAAATATGTCTCATTTTCAACGTTTCCCTTGATTTCCAAAATGGTTGAAAACCTTGTCTAATTCTTAGTATGCATGTACTGAAATTGCATGT
Source organism: Holothuria glaberrima (assembly GCA_009936505.3). Taxonomy (NCBI): domain Eukaryota; kingdom Metazoa; phylum Echinodermata; class Holothuroidea; order Aspidochirotida; family Holothuriidae; genus Holothuria; species Holothuria glaberrima. The sequence goes on along the minus strand of WURT03074631.1, from coordinate 17,150 downwards.
TTACAATGTGTGAAGTGACACTAGGACCCAAGAGAGTGACTATATATGTGTGACTTTAATTCATTACAAAGATACTTCAAGCTGGTTAGAGCTACTGTATTTGTACGTGGAAACGTGTAAAAATTAGCAAAAGCATAAAAGCCTAGCTGCAGCCTTATAAATACTACTAATAGCTGTATCAGTTATTTTCTACAGGGCACATAATGCTCAGTATAAAGACTTTACACCGACGATGAATACTGTACACATACTGTATTAGCAAAGATGCATTATATACTATCTACAATGTAAGCCTACCCAATTATTCATACCGGTATATATATATATATCCTCTTGTGCTTGTGCACTTAAAAAATACATGGCTCTACACAATATACTATACCATTACACTGATCTATAGCATGTGTCCCATCATAAGTATTGTGTTAAACATTTAATAACTGCTCTCAACTTTACAAGTCACATTTTCCAGGGTCTTTGTTGTCTACAAGTGTAGATCTAAACATCATGTACCATAGCTTTAGTATGTACCGTCTATATGATCTTTGAACCTGGAACTGCAGTGAGTTTGGTAAAACATTCCCAACTGGTTTTCAATATTGATAGCTGGAGGGATAGATGGCATGAATATAATATGAATCTATGTGTTTATAATTAGCCACAATGGAAGGCTCCATGAAGAATAAGTTATAAAGCAATATGTACCTATAACAGGACTTTAATATGACTGATTCCTTATTTATAAACATTCACAATAGTCATAGAATCAAATGTACCTGAACAAAGCAACTAATTAGGTCTACTGTCTTACAGTGGAAGGCACAACAGAAGGGGATAGGGAAGAGCAGTGAGAGATATAAGCTACCAGGATATTTGCCAGGGAAAGTCTGGGGCACTGAGATTTAATTGGGAGAACTAGAGCACCAATGGTGCAGAAGCTCATACCTTCAACCAAGGGTCCCAGGGTTCCTGTCTTTACTACTGTAGTACAAGCGTCATATGACTTGCATTTCCAGCCAATCTGACACCCTTTTTAATTTTAAAAGATTAGACTGCTGCATTCTGCTGTCGAGGTAACAGCAAAATCCACCTCTATCACATTGGACTTCAACCCCCCGGCTGGACCAAAACTTCCAGAAAAACGAAAGGATCATTAGCCAAGTACCATTATAACAGGCAGTCAACTCTATAACATGTAGTGGAGGAGGGGTAAACATTTTTGCAAATATCACAGAATGGGCCCTACGACTCATCTTGGGCCTTGGACCCAAAAATTCTGTACACTCAGAAGGTATCACTGAGTATCATTATGACAAACCATCAACCCTGTAGAATTTAAGAATCTGTTGTTGAAGAACTTTGCAGATTTTCATACAATGGGCCATAGGGCCCACATGGGACCTAGGACCAAAACTTCCAGATACCATACACACAGCACTTACCAAGCATCACTTTGACAGGCAGTCTACTCTGTTTAACATTAACTGGAGGAAAAGTTAATCACTTTGCAATATTTTACAGAATTAACCCAACGGTCCATCTTGGGCCTTGGACCCAAAATTCCTGAACACCCTAAAGGTACAATACCACTACCGAGTATCACTACTACTGATCATCAACAAGAGAAAGTGTAGATGTACACAATTTGCATAAATTCACAAAATGGGCCACAGAGCCCACATGGGACCTTGGATCAAAACTTCCAGAATAACATAAACAGACCACTAACCAAGCATCATAATGACAAGCTGTCAACTCTGTTTAACATTAAATGGAGGAAAGGTTAATCCATTTTGCAATATTTCACTAAATGGAACCTACAGCTCATCTCCTGCCTTGGACCCAAAATTCCTGGACACCCTGATGGGACCACTAGTAGGGTATCATTATGACAAACCATCAACATTGTATAAGAGAATCTGTAGGAGAAGCATTTTGCATAATATCATAAAATGGGCCATAGGGCCCACATAGGACCTTGGACCACAAATTCCTGAATACCTCAAAGGGCCCACCACCAAAGGAACATTGTAACTAAGTTTCAAACAAATCCATCAAAGCATGTGGGAGGGAGGAGCATTTTGAACAATTGTAAAGAGAGATAGATCTAGACACAGTGATGCCTTGTGATCACAATACTATAGCTCACACCAGTATGCTGATATGAGCAAAAAATGGGGATCAAATTGATTCTATGCTATTTAACCAAATTTAACTCCTTGCCTTGGTTATATTTATAAAAGTAATAAACTGCTTAATCAAATTTGCCACACTTATTCATCCCCCGCCCAACCCCCCCAACCAAAAAAAAAAAAAAAAAATAATAGACAAAAACAGACGACCTTTAAGGTACGGATAACCTATTCCAGAATCTATTCTTAACAGTTTGAGAGATACACCATCAAGATACAATTTCCTTTGATACTATGATATGTGAAAGACCTGGCTATTTGCAAAGCAAACCAATAGTTTCACAAACATACATGCAAGAGGCAAATTAAGAATTAGCTGAGTGAAGTAAAACAATCAATACCCCTGGGAGCACCATCCAATGTTCTAAATGAAAATTTAGCTTCCAGGACACCGTATCACCTTATCCTATCTTTTACCTTTTCCTAGAACAGATTACAAAATTATTATTCCTCTACTCTACAAAATATTCTTTCACTAGCTCTGCTCTGAAACCTCCTCCTAAAGTTTGGATCATTGCCAAACGAGGAAAGGCCAGCTTTACTAAAACTTGAGGCCTGTTGATATTACTGCAGTAATGCTGTATACAGTACATGTACATAATGCAGGTTCAATGTTCTATACATGCCTTATATACAGTAATTTGCCCATTCAAGTTTGCTGAGTGCACTGGCTTAGTACTATGGTATGAAAACTTACAGCTGCACTGCATTTAAAGTGACAATCACTTTGTGGGGGCTATGGAGTGTATTATTCTGTATCATATATACAGCAGTTAAAAGTTGGCATGTACAGTATATGTATAGAAATGATATGTAGAAGGTCAAACTATGTACATGATTGATAAGCTTGTTGCCATATATCCAACCAGGGACTGCAAACTCAATATCCAGTGGGCTTTGTCCAGGTCAATGCAACTTTATATATAGTCTTGGCATGAGTGGGCACAAGAAGATACATTGCATATTTTAGAGGGGAGGCGACTAATGAGCTAACTCTGAAACTTACAACTTAAGTCATAATTAAAGTCTAAGAAGGTTTGCCAGACTGAAAGACTGAACTAATCATTTTTGATGCCTGGTGACATACACCAGGATTTTGCAAATGTGAACGTGTACATAAAGGGGAGGGGGCAGAGGGGTGATAAAGTAGAGGGACATAGAGCAAGAGATGTTTTTGATGGCCAACATCTTGTTTGCTGTATAGTTTTTAATCCAAGTGTAAAATAACTGAGGACAAGTAGGGGAGGAATGGGGGAAGGGGAGAAAAAGGAAAAATCTAGGGGGTGGGGAAAACAAGAGAATGTGGAGTATGTATGCTTTGTGCATGGGAAATCATCCTGTTGACAGCTCACAATGGGACTATCACTGTGCAACAGTAACTTTCCATTCTCCCGCAATGTACAGCAGGCTATATCCAGATGACAAAATGTAAGTTTAATAAAATCTTGGTAAGTTTATTTATTGGAGACAACCACATCTTATGGCAAGCTGCATTTGGGAAGTTATTAAATTTAAAGGGAAAATGCAGTCCCCCCAATTTGAAGTCGTTTACCCTGGTACACTAGTCTAGGAACTGCTCCTATCAATCATGTGACAATATATTTGTTACTTATTTCCTAAATTCATTTGCTGATGCACGATTCTCGCAATTATGCTGCTTAGCGCCAACTCTATCTTAGGCCTTACACTAACTGTGTTGAATATCACCCTTGTTGTCCAAATCCAATGCAGAATATTCCCTTAAAATTTACCTCTGCGACTATATAAAGAACTGCCTTTTTCGTATATGATAGTCACTTGGAAATGTAGAATTAGTTACAAAATTTTTAGAAATTTGCAATCAAAATTGTCTCAAAACTTTTTTATACAACTAATTAACATATTTGGTTTCAAAGTTTATGCACTTGAATCTTCTATTAGAATGATATGGTTTGGGATCAGTTTCATGGTAGGGTTCATAGAAATATTCAGTTGATCAAGGCAAGTGACTTGGGTGATATTTGCTAGAAGTGTGAAGAGCATAATTTTTCACATTGGATATATCTGCCTATAGTACTGATAGGGTTAAACATTCATTTTACAGTAGTGCATTAATGCATGATGGGAAATCTGTCATGCAATTGAGGCAGATCAATTAAACAAACCTTGAGCATGTCTTTTTTATATTTTTGACCAAGGGTGAAATTAAGGTTAGCTGAACCAGGAGCCACTTTCAGTCGAAAAGCGTTTCCTGGTTCCCTAATTTTTGGTACAACCAGGAGATACTATGTGTTTACCAGGAGACAGTGACCAGCTACAATGATGTACACAGGGTAGGGACTTCAAGGATGAAAGGCCCTACTTTCGGTAAAAAAGTGGTGCCTGGTAGCATTCTTTTTAGGGTCAACGGGAGCTGTATGGTTGGAAATGAGCACTAAAAAGCACCTGGCAACCGATTAATTTCACCCTTGATTTTGATACAAGTTTATTAAACATGTAGACAATTATCCCTTCTTTTGTCATGGCAAAATATCGTGTGTGATAGAATTTATTTGTAACTGAATTTTTTGTTCCATATTTGTAAGACTTGTCATTGAGACATCATGGTCCTTCAACAGTGAGGACAAATCAACATCGAGCAACAAGTACGGCTGGACATACGGCCATTCCCTAGCTCATACTTCTGTCCATAAGGGAAGTAGTACTTACAGTAGACTCTTACTGTATGTAGTGGTGCCAAGTAGCAACCTAGCTTACTTTACTGGAATTAAATAACCTGTATCATTTTCCACGACCTCAGGCCTTACACTATTGTACTGAATGTGCACACTTGTCCAAACCGAAAGCAAAAGAGTCCCTTTTTAATTACTTTTAAAATTTGTCTTCATGACTATGAAGATACACCTTTAAGCTATAGGCTATGCTTAGAAATGCCACAACACTTGAGACATTTTTAGCCATTTTCAATCAAAAGTATCTCCAAAATTTTAACAAAACTAGTAACAAAATTTGCATAATTAAATGTCCCATTAAAATGATGTGGTTCAAGATAAGTTTTGTGGAAGGGTTCATAGTAACGTTAGATTAATCAAGGCAAGTCAGATGGGCAGACATATATCTGCTTGTAGCCTGGAGAGCATAATCTTGCAGTCCGGATATATCTGCCTGTAGTACTCAAATTGTTAAGCATTGTAACCACAGCATAACAAAACGTTGCAAGCCCAATGCATGCTATTTAAAACTTTCATAAGTGATAAGTTAAAAGGTCAAGAAAATGTTCTTCAAAATACATTTTCAAAGCAATCCGCTGGTGTTATATAACATTTTGAAACCTTGAAGCAACTGGAAGTCATTCATGACAAGACTATGACCTATCTCAAAACAGGAATTGAGATACAAGATACAAAGTGGGACTTCAAGGGCATGTGATATAAATTAGTCTTTTCATTTCAACATACGGTATCAGTGCTCTTGACGTGCAGGGCTGGAAATTATCGACAGCACAAACAGCTATGAGTGTCATCATGCCTTTTTCTCACAGCTACTGTACAGTGTCCCTTGCAAATGGACCTCGACTGATGGCCAAAACTGACACCATGCCCATTCATGTTTACTGCAGTTGCCCTTTGCAGCTTAATAACCACCCACATCTTCCCCATGAAATCACACCAAATATACTTTGAAAGCACGAAAACAATTAGGGACACAAGTTCTTTCAGCATCTGGTGTTCCAACCAGCCTGAACAGATTACTGTAACCAAATGGATGAAGGTGGTGGCATTTGAAATGATGAAGCTCAGCAATCGGAAAGTTTGGGGTTCGATTCTTGGACAGATCAAAATAAGTTGGATTTTTCATCCAAGAGAAATCTTTGATTTTCCCATCTGAACTGGCTTTTCAAAGAAATCAAATTTGATCTTAATTGTTGAGTTGGTTAGCTCCCCAACATAGTTGTAATTCATAAGCCATAAAGGCTTCTCTCACACACTCACGGTCACTTACAGAAATAGTGCTCATCATAAACCAATTACGCTTCAAGGCCTGACTTAAATTATTACTGTTTAACTTCCCACTTGCATTACAAAACTGAAAATGGCTGTTGGTGCCCCCTTTTTTATTTGAACTGCTGATGAGGTGCCCTTCCCAATGCATATGGGGGCCATCATATTTAACACAAACTGATGGTCATATGGTTGTGCCTATTATGAATCTTATTTAGAGCACTGAAACTGTTAGTGGGTGGGATACTCCCTTTATCACAACAGATTATGTTGAAGA
>WURT03074620.1:0-13293 GCA_009936505.3 Holothuria glaberrima | reverse complement strand
GTTGCGGAGTTTTCTACTGAATATTAAGCACTTTTTCATTACTTTTATTGATCTATATATATATATATATATATATATAAATATACTCAATTGACTCCCCAGAGTTTACCAATCCCCCTGTCCTTGCCTGAAACAGCGTCCCTCTCTGAGGTCAATACTAACAACCAGCAAACTACCCCCTCTTAACCAGCCTCTACCTGGAAACAAACCATGCAATGGCCCCGCTGCTTAGTATGTAAACACATTGTAACGGAGAGTGTAGTGACCGTTCGCGGAACCGACATCAACTTACATCCAGGCCCCTTCAATTGTAATTCATCTTATATCATTTACCATTTATCTTATATAGCATCTGTCTCCATGGTAACTACGTAGGAGAAACCTAAACACCTTTTAGACTCCGATTCAACAACCACAAACAGACAATACGTAAGAATCTCCCTCCAAACGGTGCCTCAACACTTTTCTGGACATGGCATTGACAATGTTAGAGTTTGCTTAAATAAAAGGAAGATTTCGATCCGATTCTGAACGTAAAGTCAGCGAACAAAGACTAATAAAGAAGCTTGACACCCTTAACAATGGGCTTAATAGAGAATTATCACACCTGGATGCATTTACTTGCCTTCGTAAGAATGTATTCCGAGCTGGTATTGGCACAGTTTTGGTGTATGCTGTTGAAGAAGGAGGGCTTCGAAAATTTTATACGTCTAATAAACATGATGCGTATGATGCATAACTGTTCTCTTTGCAATTTCTTATATATATATATATATTTATATATATATATATATATATATATATATGAAGGAAATAAGCCTATCGTCTTCTATAAACGCCCTCATTCTTACTTGATGCCCAGCGCAAATAAACTTAACGAGTTCCCAGTGTGACACTTAAATAGAAAATGCAGTCACCCCAATTTGGATTAGTGTAGTAGTCAACCCTATTTCATGAATAGCTCTTAAGAATCACGTGAGAATGTTCTTCTCAATTAGTTTTGAAATTTACATGAAGTAACTCCTTGGTTTATTTTGAATATAAAATATTTTAGCCCTGAGATATCATGAAAGATACTTGGAAGGGGAATAAGAGGAAATTTGTGAGATTTAGCTATTGTTTTAAAAGAAGTTTTGGGCAATTGTTTATGCCCTTTAAATCACATGAAAGACCAAAGTGTAAACTAAGAAAGTTAATGAAACCAAGGAGGTTGGGGTCCGGCTTGTTTGTTCTAGATTTTAAGAATCTTCATTTATTAGAGAGTATATCAACAGTTCCTTCATTCTTCATTGGTGCATAAGCTTTCATGAGTTCACAATCCTGCATTTTTTCCGTTAATAGTTTATCAATTACGTCACTTTGCTCCTTTGTGAGAATATTTGTCCACTGCTTAACTTCCCCTGAAATGAAATTGAAAGAAAGAGTTAAAATGCAATTACGTCACTTTGCTCCTTTTTGAGAATATTTGTCCACTGCTTAACTTCCCCTGAAATGAAATTGAAAGAAAGAGTTAAAATGACAGACGTAGAAAAACGTATTATACAAACGATGTTGAATGAGAGAGTTACACTTTAGTACGGGCCCGTAGCCACGGGGGGGGGGGGATTTCGGGGCAATATCCCCCCAAAAATATTTCTGCCCCCAGAAGAAAATTGAAACTGCATAATAAATAACATAGGCGCCAGCACGGGGGCATGGGGCCCCCGAATCGAAAATTTCTGAAAATTTTAAAATGATCCCAAAACGCGTTTAAGCTCTAGATTTCTGTAGGGGGTAGGGTGAGGTGTGTTTTCGACCAAGTGATGGATCTATTGTTATCATTTGCTATCACAAATATTTCTCAAACTATCAGAATTTTCGCAAATCCTTTGCAAACTATCAAACTTTTCGCGCGCTTCAAACCTTACCACAATGTTGTTCTAATTATCAATATCTTCCGATAGCAACTCTCAGAGAAGCACAGCAGCAAAAGTCCAAAGCTATTTACAAATTATCAGGTGAAAGACTGGCTTTTTAAGTGGCATGTAGGTTTGTTCGGCAATTGAAAGTGTCTCGATGCAGATTCTGAATTCAGATTTTGTCATCATGGTAATCTTATATAACGAAAAATTTCGGCGCGCTACGCCCGCATGCCACACGGTTTGTAATCTATGTCATGACCATTATGAAGGTAATAATAAATGATACCAGTACTATTCTGATCACAGCATTTTCAAAAGATAGAGCCAACCATCTGAAGGGGCCTTGCATCAGCATGGTATCTGTCAATCTAATTTGTAGCATGATCTGGAAGGTTGGTTCAACTTGAATGTACATATTTGTCGTAATATATTTTTCAGAAATTTTTACCGAACGCTTCGCGCGCAGCCATTAGCGGTATAGATGGTTACTGTTAATACATTTACGACGGAACAGCACTCTGAAACGCGCTTGTTAGTCCTTCACCCCTTTTGCTTTATCTATCAGGGAGGTCTAATATCACCTTCCTGCACCTCTCCCTCCCGCCCATTCCCCATTGCTGGAAGCTGTTCGTCTAGATTTTCGTTCAAAATTAGTAAAAATACAGTAGTTGTAAAGTGTTCGGCATCATACTCTGTATTATCATTTGTATGTCAAGTAATAAGCATTCAATGGAATATTCAGGGGGACCATTGGGCCATGGGTCTCCCTCACTGATGCCATTTTTAGTACCTAATGCATAAAAAATTATACCAGAAAATTTTACTTCAAAGGTTTCATATGTGGCACCAGATTGCATGTAAGGACACCTAATTTTTCAAAAATTTTGCAAGAGGAGGGGAACACCCCCTCCCCTTTGACCCCTCCCCCAGGCCGGCAATCACACGACGAACTACATGGCAACCCGTTAGAAAAATCCTGGCTACGCCGCTGTAAGTATTATGTCATTGCCCCCATTTTAAAGAATTGATTCAGAGCTTCCGGGAGGACCCATACAGGTATCTGTCAGCCTTAGATGCCATTTTATGCAAAAATGAAGCAAAAGGGGAATTTAGGTAATAGTCAAAGAATGTTTCTGTGGACTCCACGCAGGCATTTTGGCGTAAAAAATATCCCGAATAGAAGGCAGTACAGTAAGCCAAAAAAAGGGGGCCTCAGGAGATTTGTTGCCAACGTATTTTTCTCTTAGACAGCATAGTCTCCTCTTTCACCTAACCAAAACTTAGAATTTACTAAATTATTGACATTTCCCAGTCATATATGATCAGCTCCGAAAATATCCCAAAGATAGCACCATGTTGCATGTAATCAAACTTAAATTAACAAAAATTTCTCTAAGGAGGGGTAGTGGGACACCCCTCCCCATAACACCCTTCCCCTTACATCCCTCCCCCAGTACAGCACCTTTATGTAGTGACAAAGGAAGGATCCCCACTGCTGTACAAAAACGCAGGGCACATAAAAAGGGTGCAATTTACGCAAACATGGGAGTTTAACTGAGGTAAAATTAGGATCCCCCCATCACCAAAGCCTGGCGGCGCCACTGATAATTAATAATTAATAAATTAGGATAAAATTTTATGCCCCCTCAATCACAACTCTTGCCCCCTAAAAATGTAAAGCTGGCAACGGGCCCGCTTTAGTACTGCAAATTCTTCATCGTGCTAAGTTAATTACTTTTTTGCAATTCATAGCTTTTGCTTTTTGATGTCTCGTAATCGACAGATACTTAACAGTGCAAAGACAAAAGAGTGTATTCTGACCTCGGAAAAAGCTTTTACAGTTTCAGATCATAGCAATATCTAAAGTGAATTCAGACACTATGACAAGCCGTTTCACAAGTTTGTGTCTGTGCGTGTGTGCGTATGTGCGTGTTGGCGTGTTCGTTTCCTTGTGCGTTGCTTATCCATGTACAGATAATAGGAATCAATGAATTGACTAAATGCTGATCCATATCATTATAAAAGTTCGGCTGTTGTAAGTAATTAAGAAGGATAAAGTGTAATACAAAGATAATTTCCCTTCATTGTACTGTTTCAGTAAAAGTCGACAACTTGATTGAAGTTTGACGGTTATTTTCTACGAACCATTTCATTTTTAACATGATTTACAATCGATAATATTGCAAACACAATACAAGAAAATTCATAATGCAATAGCATAATAACAGAATGACAGGGAATTCATTGCTTAATAGAACAATAATTTAGAGATAATAGTGCGACAATAATGGTTTGTAGAGAAACCAGAAATAAGTGGGAACTTTTCGACGGGCCCGTAGCCAGGTCCACATTTTTAGGGGGCAAATGTTGCGATTGGGAGGGCAAGTGTTGTGATTGGGGGGCATAAAAGATTTCACAACATTAATTATTATGCAGTTTCAGTTTTCATCTGGGGGCAGAAATATTTTTTGGGGGGCATTGCCCCGAAATGCCCTCCCCCGTGGCTACGGGCCCATTTTTCGAGCTGGCCCATTTCTTAAGAAACAAAACATAAAGAAAACAAAAAGAAAGAGGTAAGAATAAAGAATGACACACGAAAAAGTAGCGTAAAATAGTGGAAAATAGCACATTAAGTTGAACTTTTGTTTAATAAGTAATTTTTCAGCTTCTTTTTGAATGTTTGTATACTTTGGGTAGCTGTAATATCTGGAGGCAGAGAACTCCAAACTTGCACACCAGTGCTTCTTAATTGAGAATGAGCAAGTTTTGTCCTGGCATATGGTTGATTCAAAAAAGGATTTTGATCTAGTGTTATAGCTATGAAAACTTGAGTTACTAGTATCAAAATTGTCAAATGTTGAGGGAAGAATTACATGAGGTAATTTGAATACAAAAATGCCAAGCTGATATTTAAAAAGGTCGATAATTGTTAAGTATGCTTAAGTTCCTGAAAAGAGGAAGACAGCATGCTCTATACCTTGCGTGACATATGTTTCTAACAGCTCGTTTTTGTATCTTATACAAATTAATTAGTGACGTTACGTTAGTATTACCCCATAGTAAAAGACTGTAATTTATATGAGGAAGGATGAGGGCATTACACAACAATAAAAGTATATGATTGTGCAGGCAAAAATGCTCAGTCTTTAACAAAACCATTCGATCCAGAGAAACCACAGATAAATGTTTTTTTTTTCAGCTTAACTTTCCATCAATTGAATTGATTGAATCACGATGTACTTTGTTACTGCAATTTTCGTCCACGTAGGAATAGCCCAGGTAGGAATTTTCCTGAGAAGGGATTTTTACGTCCGCTTGAACTACTATGTTTTGTTTGGCTTTTCCTTTGAGGAAAACAGCCCCCCATCCCCCAAAGAGTAAGAACATTATGCAGCCAAGAGACCGAGAGTGATATTTCAACATGCGTACTGTACTGACCTTTATTGAGGTAAACGCTCATGTCAAAAACTTCATCTTCTTTCTTCATGTCTTTAGACTGTTGTTTACTGTAAGAATTGCGCATTGTTTCCAGAGAGGAGCCTGTAACTACTCGAAGTACGGCTTCATCGTCTAACGGATGGTCAAGAAATAACGCCAAATCTCTGACGACTTTTCCAAGATTCTAAGTGAAATATTAATATAACAATGAAAGGGGTTACTCTAATACAAACAGCCCTGCAGGGAAAGTATATCACTCTAAAAACACTTGGGTAACGAGGGAACTGAACATACATTTTGGGTCAACTTTTGACCCAATTCGGGTCAAATGAATCTAATTTGGCTCATTATTTGACCCAATAAATTTAGTCGGTTCCCTTCTGACCTAATTTTGGGTCAACTTGACCCAAGTGTTTTACAGCGTAAAGCGATAAATTCAAGTGCATGATAGAGGATGAAACTTTTTATGCAATTTTAGATTAAAGTTTTGACCTGTGGTGGATCCAGATCCCGTGGGTGTACGTGCACCCCACTAAATTTTTTTTTAAATTGAAAATGGATCAATTGTGCCTCTAATATTCTATCGCAGACATCTCACTGTTACTCTCCTCGTCACGGTTTTGATATAAAAACTTGAGTACACCATAATGAGAGCACCATTTTTTCATCTAGGTCCTTCAGATTGAGGACACTTCCCCACAGCGGATGAATTTAGAGCACCCCCAAACAAAAAAAACCTGGATCCGCCGCAGGTTTTGACGGAGATCCAAGTCTGAATTCATCGCAGTACGAGTTTGTGAAATTGCAATATTTTTACCACGTTTGACGGTTAGCATGCCTGAGCGCGGGGATGTATTTTGCCCGAATATAATTGTTTACATTTGATGTTAAGCACGTCTTCGCTACTTTTCTCGTACTGCATCGCATATCCTTGATATGACCTTCTAAGGAGGCGTTCGGTCATTCTTATCCAGGCCCGGTAGCCAGGAAAGGTACTAAAGGGAAAGGGGGAGAAATAGCTTCCACGGGGCCAATTTTCTTAGGTGAGGGAGACATACTAAAGGGCATTAAGGCAACGTTACTTTTAAATTGTAGAAAGGGGCGACACCTCCCCTGCGTCCCCCATGGCCACGGGCTTTTCATTTTCACTTTCACGTTTTCAAAAGTACAGCTCACCTCCTTCATGGCTTCGTATGAAACAAAGAAAAAGTTATCCCTGTCTTTGTACTGGCAGTAATGTGTCACGTGATCAAACCAACTCCCATAATCATCTGTGAAGTATGAAGGACATGGGTAAAGTAAAAATTGGACGAAATCCTCAAAATAAATATAATAAATAGGAATGTACATAACTAAGAAAGCAAATTTTATTCCACTTTCGAGAAAATTTTCGATAACAGAAATGACTGCATACGCGAATACGTCTCGACACTGAAAAATAACCCCGACCACCACCACCCCTCAATACTCTTGCCTGGATAAGGACTTCCTCTGAGAGGACTCGTACATTTCTCACAAGACCCAGATACCCACCAATCACGTTATTTCTTTGTACAGTCGTAAACACCGATCTTAGCCTCTTTGCATTAGCCCGAATGGGGTCACTCAAGACTAGCTTGAAAGAAGGGTTGCACCCCAACACACCCAAACCCAATAAAGGATTAAATGGGCTTGGGAATGACCTATAATTCAAAGAGGCTAAGGGAACGACTTTTAAAGTTTTGAGACAACAAATGACAGCCCATCCTATGTGAGCCTACAAGATGTATAAAATGTCTATAACAAAGATAACCAAAACGCAGGTCCAAAATTTGTTCACAATGGGCGTTTGGGTCAAATATTTCCTGCAGCCCACTCCTCTCCGTGTTAATTCGGACCTGCCCCTACACACCGTATCAAATCAGTGCAGTGACATTTACCTTTGGGTTACCGGAAGTGGATAACAAGGGTTATTGTACTCACAATTGCCAGATACAACAGCATCAAAAAAATTAGAAAACAGCAGAGGGGAGTGCGGTACCGGCTCGTTTGACATCATCTTAGCCATTTTTATTTTGAAATTGTAAAAAGAGACCATCGTGTCTTTAGGATGACGGTAAACGTAAACCACCTAAACGTGTAAATGGAGAAAACATCTTTGGTGCATTATTGTTGTGATATTTGATGTGATACGAAAGGATATAGTCTAACAGGTCATTCTCTATAATAAAAGTACTCTTTATGCCTAATTACTTTCAGGTCATGTCCACACAGCCAAGTAGAAATTGTCAGTCTAATCTGAAACAATTAAAGATAATTTCTTTAGGAAAACCTTCAGCATGAATAAAGACATAATTATAATAAGGATACCATAGCCTAATCCTAAACCCACTGCTCTACATTGCAACGTACACTCTAATTTGTAACGAGACTTTAGCATTAACATTCTGAAAATTTATAACAAGTAGCAATCTGATTAATACACATATTCGAAGAATTAAGCCTACAATCACAAACTGGTAACACTTCTACATTCAGAAATGTCAAAATGTTATGAAAACTCCCGTTCTCAAACCCCCAATGATCTAACACTGCGCCTATAAACACACACACACACACACATATTACCTTGATCAATCGAGTGACGGATCCACCTTTTCGTTTTTATATAACATCGGTATTGAGATAAACGGGTAATTGATTATGACTCTAACCCATCCCCTGATCCAAACCTCCTATAAGGTCTCGGAACACAGAAATGTCGGAACAAACATCACTAGATTAGAAGTTAGAGTGGATACATGTGGGGGGGGGGGCGGAGAATATTCAAGATATTCAGTACCTCATGAAAAAACATAGAAGTGGTTGTACCTTACAATTTTTTTCCTCAAGTTGCCTGGGCAACACCAAACAAGGGCTGTGAGTGGCAAGTACTCTCGGGGATGGCACATTCTTTAGTTGTCGTAAATACGGACCAGCCTTAGCTACCATGTGCGGCAAAGGTATTTTGACATTAGAATTTTCGATAACACCTCGGCGGTTTTCGGGGTCAACTTTTTCTACGTTGCCATCAACAAGAATAAGAAGAACTATTTCCAGCATCCAGTGCGTGCCTGTAGTTGCAAATTTAAGAAAAGTTGTGATTTGGTGAAAAGATCAAGGTTTATTCACTGTTTCACTTATGCTCTGGCATCATTCCCTGACGAGTTTTTCCCTCTCCAGATTTCCAGCTATGCAAGTATCATAGCAAGAATACTGAGCCACAGGAGTGGTAAAATATTTTCAAGAAGTGAGTCACACTTTCTGTCGTAATATATGAGCACTCTAGGAAGTTTCTCTGGACCATTTACTAGCATTTTGGTCCCATATGGGGCCCATCCTAAAACAACATATTTATTCCTCAGGGTGGTTGCGTTAACAGAAGCTCCAGTAGACTGATTTGACTTGCGGTCTTTGATGCTGCAAAAAGAGCTCTAGTTTCAGAGGTGGCAATCAGAAAGGTAATCAGCGGGTGAGCGGGGAGGCAGGTGTATGCCCAAAAGTCTCGTAGCTACGGGGGCTTGGGTGCTCCAGCCCTCTCACGAAATCTCAGAGCTCCCCAGCAGCCCCCCCCCCACTGGTGATCGGAGATATGTTGAAAATTGGCGCGAGCCTTCAGAAGCACATACACCAGACCTCCCATTTTGTAAACCAGCACTCTCTAGCCCCCACAAATTTGAACTGGACTCAACTGGAAATTTTAGCTGGTAAGTTGGTATACGTTAAAGCGGATTTCTTTCTTTGATATTTCTTACCTCCCTTAGGATAAGTCACAACGAAAATATCATCATCTCGTAATTCCATCTCTTCAAATTCATCGACAAACTCTGGAGCAGACTGACGTGGTATAAAGTGTTTTCCCCTGCATCTGATTGTTGTGAGAAATTTATCAACGTGGTCTGCCATCTTCTGTATTTATAAACTCTGAATGTTTAAGAAATACACCGCATTTGTGTTCATAAATACTCGACTGGTGAATAAAACACTAATAAGCTGCGGTTGAACGGCAATAATTAAAAGTTGTTTTCCTGTATTGCAAAGCCAGTGAATGATTCTCGCATCGGTCGATGTTGTTTTCAAGTTTGAACATGTAGATGGCACATGTTCATAACAAGACTTGATTCTGTGGCGGATCCAGATGGGGTGCCGTGGGTGCACCTGCCCCGCCCCCCCCAATTGTATTTTAGGCCTAATTGAAAATTGATCAAGTGTGCCTTTAATATTCTATCGCAGACATCTCACTCTTGCTCTCCTCGTCGCGGTTTTGATATAGAAACTTGTGCACCATATTGAGAGCACCATTTTTATCTAAGTCCTTCAGATGGACGACACTCCCCCACAATGGGTGGATCTAGTGCACCCCAAACAAAAATCTTGGATCCGCCCCATAGTTGATTTTATTTGAAAAAAAAGAATCTCAAACAAATTATCATGTTGAGATGAATTCAAATAAGCTTGTAGAGGGGCTGTTGATATGTTACAAATTCATATATAAGATCTTGCTTTCATTTTCGTAAAGTTATAAAGACAATGTTTGTTTAGTAATCACACTTTGGGATTACTATTTACTAGTTTAATTTCAGCCACATCTATAGCATTGTGAGGAGGATATCTAGGAAACAGGTTCCCTCCAAAGGACTGATATTATGCTTTTTGTCTCATAGAACGCGGTACGTTTTGTCGACAAATAATTGGAGTTAAGAATTATTCAGCAAGCTCGAAGGCTTTTGGGAGGACATGCGTTTGTCACCAATAATTCTTTGGCCTGGCAACAAGTATAATTGGTTGGCTAAATCAGGGCTCAACCAGATTCAGATATAGCCTAAAAACAGTCATGTGTTGACCAGATGACCAGTCGGAAGAAAGGGTTCATTGTTCGAAAATTTAGGTCCATAACTTAGGAGCAGTGGGATAGGCCCACAAACATTTACACCTGGTAGAAATTGTAAGAACAAAAATTACATTTGCCGTTTATCTTAACACATCTCGAACCTTGAAAATAATTATTCCTCTGGCTGTCTGGGAGCTTTCTCGTTCCCCTCAACACGTTGTCTGGCTAACGGCCTGGATGAAACTGGCCCTAAGAACGCTTAGTGATTCGGTTTTTATATGCAGATTAATGAAGCCAGTTTCAATTCACAGGATACTCAAAATGCTTCTTTTTATGAAAACGAAAAAAATGTTTACCTCTTTGACGCATTTAGGGCAAGATTGAAGTGACACATTTTCACGGTGGAGCATTGTATTTTACAATTCTTACATCTAATATGATCATCATCATCGTTAATACGCTGCAGTGACCCTTTGGGCATAGATGCAGAGGGAACTTGAGGGAGGGCTAGCAAAATGCCAGACAATGCCTGAAAAAGTCCAGATTGTGTGCATCTACTTCATTATCTGATAGTGTGTTCCAGTTTATTACAGTAGACTGGTAGAGGGGAAAAAGAATGCTTATCATACTGAGGGTTCTGCAGTTAATATCTTTGAGGGCTTTACCATTATTATTTACTTGGTTTTCACTTATCTTTGAAAAAGCAGAGTCTTTAAAACGAGTTGGTTGACTTGTCGTCTAGTTGGCAGTGCAGTGAGGAATTTGACAGGTTGAACAGCTGGGAAATGGTTATTAATTATTTCATAAGTAAGACACAACTTATCAGTTTTCCTGCCATTTTGAAGAGTTGGGAGGCTCCAATTTTTTTAGCAAATGGGTCATGAAACCTTCCTTTCTAGACGTACAGTCACTGGTAATAAATCTTACTGCTTTGCGCTGAACTCTTTCAAGATGGTCACTGTCTCCTTGTTGGTAAGGGTCGAATATATCAGACGCATACCGTATTCAAGATTGCTACGAACCATTGAGGTGCAACCAATTTCCTTGCAATCTATAGGACAAGGACTTAAGGTTTCTTTTTAGGAGTCCCAGCATTGGACCTGCTTTCGATGTAATTTTATTAACATGAGTGACCCATTTATAGTCTTCAGACTAGGTAGGGAGTACTCTTTACTTGTAGTATATTATTACTTATAGAGTAGAAATACGATAATTTGGATTTACTACTCAAAAGATAACACTTTTTTGAAACTCATTCCCTATGTGTTTGCCCACAAAACTTATAGATTATATAGATCTTGCTGTTGTGCGATATGATCGCTTTGATTTCTTATTGGCCTGTAGAGGAGGCATTCGTCAGCGAATGATCTCACTTGTGAGGAAACACAATCAGGAGGGTCATTTATATGGCAAAGGAATAATAGCAGACCAAGAACTGTCCCTTGTGGGATTCGCATTTTTCATAATGTAAAAACCTCAGCTGTCCAGTACTACCTTTCCTGCTCACAGAGTGAAATTCCGTTTGAAATGGCCTCTGATTTTTCGCCTTCAGAAGCTCAATATCGAAACGGTTATAGATATATATTTTTCTTTCAATGCCATATAGCCTAAAGGCTTTAATAAAAATATGAGCAGAAGCCTCAGCTATATGAGAAAAATCATAATTTGTTTACAACAAATGATGTAAACACTGAAGTGAAACACCATAGCCACCTTTATCGCTAACCTTATCAGATATGGTTTCTAAATTTGACTTAGTCTGCATATAGCTGACGAGGTTTTTCATTTCGCCCTTCGCTATAATTACCCTGCGTGACAGAAGTTAAAAAGAGCCGCTACGCAGTCCAAAAGTCGACAGGTCAATTTCATGCAAAGAAGAACATTGTATTGCAATCTAGAGCGTACAACGATCTTACCTTGTCGTTATTGAGAGACGCTTTGTCACCAGGTGGCAAAACATGCATAAATTACGTCAAAATATCATAACGTGTACACTTGTAATGGGGCAATCTTGAAAAGTTTAATGAAAATATTTGATGTAGGATAACCATAGTAAATATTGATAATTATTGGTTTTATACATTTATTGGAATTCAGGGATGTTTATTGTAAAGTTATTCAAACTACTTAAACACTAGACTCAACTGTAAAAGCCTCCCCATGAAAAAAATGAATGTGAAGCACAGTGGACCACACATGTATAGTACCAAGATTGTTGAAGTTTGCGTGAAAATGGATTCGTGACCTTTGACACGCCTAATCACCATGCTCGGGTAAACTTATAAGGTGACAACCAACATAAAATGAAAGCTGATATCCTAAGAAACATTTTAAGGGTAGGTGTCCACTTTTACAAAGTTGAACCGAGCGGGGTCAAAAAATTTCGCTGCTATTATAAAATGTCCATTGTCCAGTTCTTTGAGCCTATGAAAAGTGTTCTGGTCCACTGGTCTTCTTTTAGTCACATTGACTGGTATTCGAAGATCATGGTTCTTGTTTGCTGTAACACACCATGATGGTGTCAAGATAAATACGCAGCAGCAACACACATAGGGGCCTACTCCTGGCAGCTGTAGTGAAAATCGTTCATGCATAACTGTGTATGTTCAGAGTAAAGTTCATTTCCAAATGCAAAAATCTTCCCACTCAAAAACACGCCTAATACTGCTCCAAATAAGGCAAAATATGACCCAAAAGGTCCTAAAGATTTCACACCCATGTGCACTAGCACTAACTTTCAGGGAAAACTAAGACTTAAAACCAGCACAGTTGGATTAACTGTTGAGAGTCTCTCTTCCTCAGTGCAGCCACAAGGCGCAGCCAACTTTCAAGATTGCACGCACTGGCAGGGGCGGCTGTAAGAAATTTTGTTTGGGGGGGGGGCAAAAATCAAGTCCGTATGCAGGAAGGTTTGGACGACCCCCTCGCCACCCGGCAATATCAAGGATCTGCTCCGCAGGCACGGCAGAACGGAAAAAATTTTGGGGGGCTGAGCGTCAGGAAGACTATCTAAGCGGAGCGCCACCATCGTTTGGCGCGGAGCGTACAAGAAAATTTTTGGCTTTACAAACCCTCCAGATGGCCGGAAACGGCACTTCCCGAGTG
>WURT03074609.1:986-13294 GCA_009936505.3 Holothuria glaberrima | reverse complement strand
AAGAAGAACCATGTTGTCCTTGCTGGAGGTCAAACATCATCTGGGGTCAAAGTCTGAGAACCTTCTCAACATGATTTTTCAATGTAGGAAGCTTAGATAGATTTTATACGTGGTACATGGATGCTTTATGGTTGGAGGAAGAGCCTTTTTGTTTTGTGGAGGTCAAAGGTCATCTGTGGTCATTAGAGGTTGAAAAGCAAAATTTCCCGAGAATTCCCAAGAAAATCCCAACATTTTCTATGGCAAGGAATCACTAAGCCTTTGGGCTTTCTGGTTTATTTTAAGTTTTGATGATGAAGTGATTTCATATCTGCATGACTGTAATGCCAAAGTTGGTAAACAGTTATTTCGAATGGATTAAAATAGGCAAGTTTCATACTTAAAAGTTTCATATAAATATTTCATAAAAGTAGAATAACCCAATGTTCTTATGTATTGCAAAGTCTGAAAAGGTTACAGTTTGTGAAACCTTGATACAGCAAGAAGATTTTAAACAGTTTGATTAGCATCCAGTAGAGAAGAACCCTACGTAGTATGGAAGTGAGACACCCCCCCAGTGTTTGAAATGAAGATGATGAGATTTGAGAGAAATGAACATGCAATTTATTTAGATGAATTTATAGATGTTTTAAGCTCAGCAGCTCCTAAACAATATGAAAGAATATACAGACTGAAGACCCAGTGTCTGCCAATAGGTATAGGACCTTCATTGCTTGAATCACAGTGACACTTAGACGAACAGGATCACTGGTTGCAGTGTGATCAGTCACTGTATGAAGGGCTCAGGATCTGGGGGGATATAATCTATGTGCTAAAAAATGCCCTAGAATGGGTTAACTGGAAGTTTATGCTCTGACAGCAGTGCAGGGTCATTCATGCTGATTGTTGCGAAAATTCGGCCACTGCAATGGGAAGTCATGTGTGGCTGCACGTGCCTGCCTTGCAGCGCAGCCTGCCCTCAAGCACGTAGCTCACCTCGCCTACTTCGCTACTTTGCAATTCCCTTGCATTCCCTATCGGGTCCTCTCCTGGTACACTGCAAGGCATGGGATGTGGCGTATGTGTGTATGTGACATCTAGCTTGTAAACAGGATACCTCAAGATAGCAATGACTGACACTTTACATATTTGGTATGTAGAAATGTCATATTAAGGGGAAGAACCCTATTGTTTTTGGTGGAGGTCAAAGGTCATCTGGGGTCACCGGAGGTTAAACTGCGATAAACCTTGTGAAAGGCTTGTAAACACAATATCTTGACATAGAAATGAATGACACTTTCCATATTTGGTGTATAGATTTGTCATGTTAAGAGGAATAACCCTATCGCTTGTGGTGGAGGTCAAAGGTCATTTGAGGTCACCAGAGGTCTAAAGCCAAAAACCTTGTAAACATGATATCTCAAGGTAGCAATAACCAAAACTTTTCATATTTAGTATAGAGATTTGCCATGTTAAGAGAAAAAACCCTATTGTTTCTGGTGGAGGTCAAAGGTCATTTGAGGTCACCAGAGGTCAAAAGCTGAAAACCTTGTAAACAGGATATCTCAAGATGGGAATGACCGACACTTTTCACATTTAGTATATAGATTTGTCAGGTTGACAGGAAGAACCCTATTGTTTTTTGTGTAGTTCAAAGGTCATTTGAGGTCACCAGAGGCTTAAGCTGTGAAAACCTTGTAAATGGCTTGTAAACAGGATGTCTTGGCATGGGACAGAGTTGGCATCAGGCAAGTGGGTATGGGGCGAGTTGACATGGGGCGAGTTGGAATGGCGGCGAGTTGGAATGAGGGCGAGTTGGCATGAGGGCGAGTTGGCATGCGGTGAGTTGGCATGAAGCGAGTTGGCATGGGGTGGGTTGGCATAGGGGCGAGTTAGTATGGTGCTGAGTTGTCATGGGGGTGAGTTGGCGTGGAGGCGAGTTGGCATGGGGCAAGTTGACATGGTGATGAGTTATCATGGGGTCGAGTTCCAAACCACAGTACACAAAACATATTTTACACAGTCAAGGAATTACTAAGCCTTTTTGCTTTCTGGTTTCTTCATAGAGTAGCATGTTGGTTTTATGGTCCCAGCATCTCATGGGATGCCTGTTTGGCTTCTTTCTTCTGACATCACTGTAAGACCTGCTATATGGCATAGTCATTTTGGTGGTTTATTTCTTCATAGAGTAACATGTTGGTTATATGGTCCCAGCATCACACTGATGCCTATTTGGCTGCTTATTCCTGACATCACTGTAAGACCTGCTATATGTTGTAGTCATTTTTCTGTTTATTTCTTCATAGAGTAACAAGTTGGTTATATGGTCCCAGCATCACATTGGATGCCTGTTTGGCTGCTTTCTTCTCACAGGATGACCTGAAAGGTAACAAGCCCTATTTAAAAGTGAATACAACATTGGATTCATGTAATCCTTTTATGGAATATTTTGAAGCTCCATATTGGTATATCATTCATCCTGTGGTCACTGCTGTACCTACCCCCTATCATTGAAAACCCAATGTGTCTGACAGGAGATTTGTGAATTGAAACAAAATTGTGGCTTGGTCACAAGTTTGCTTGTATAACGTGAGATTGTAGCCCTAAATGCTTATTACGTTGCTTATAATATTAAAATGTAGTCATCAAATGTTTCATGTTTACACTATAGTGTCAAAATGTAGTCACTACATGTTTATTTCTAGATGTTTTTAATAAGTGAGGATTAAGCTTTCCAAGCAGTGTAGGTTAAAAGAAATGAACTTCTTGGGGAGTGTGCACACGCCAAGCCTCCAGGGTTTTCACTACATATTTTGCTTACATGATGCCCTGTTGATCGTTTTTTCATGTATGATGATTGTTGTGAAAAGAAACAAGTGAAATGAAATCAAACAAAATATAAAATGAAATTTGTTTAAATTTACAGGTGATAATATGTACAGCTGTGAAAAATGTGGCAAGTAAGTATGTACCCATTGTATGATCTCACAAGTATGATCTCAGCAGCAGTATAATGTATGCTGCTGGAATGCTTGGGCAAAATACACAGGAAAAGTACATTTGAAAATGAGGGCACTACAAGTTCACAGAAAAAGAATGTAATACAGTACAGAATAGTTTTATACTGACCATCATAGTAAAAGTGACACACAGCAATGAAATAGAGTAGGAAGCCATACAAAAAACTGACTGGTAACAGGTCCATACAATATAACCTCTGATAACATCATTTGTAAAATCAGTATCTACTGCTACAGGCACTATCTGGTAACATCTATATCTGGTTTGGAGGCAGTGACTGTGAAAAGGCATGTGTAAAGTGCTAGTAAAGCCATTGTTTCAGTAGCTGTCAGGTGCTGCTAAAACAGTGATAGTATGGTAAGTTTTCATGCAGCATCTAAATGTATATCTTACACCACTGTTAGTTAGTCCCATTACCATGCTTCTGCTTGGTCATACTCTGGTAACGGTGTATTCTATTAACCGTTATGTGAAGCTGCTACAGACAAAGCAAAGTAGGCTAATTAAACTGGACCACCCGAGGGTGCTTCAGTCCCGCACCCAACTGACTTGGTTGGCTGTGCAACCGATTTGGACAGCAAGCCAAATGCTGCTTTAGGAAAGTAAGGGCCTTTTTAACCAGTTAACTGTGTATGGCGGATATATCCATCATGTCCTAACTTTACCCTACTGAGTATGACAGATATATCCGTCTTGTAATATATGCACTGAATGATGTCGCATAATGCCCAGCCAATCAACGATACACCCTCGAAATATCTTTGGCTGTGCACAGTAAACGTTCTGGTCCTATTGTCTGTTTGCTAATGTGTAGGAAGAATATATCTGTCTTCATATTGAGACGTTGATCAAGCATGTGGAACCTGGAAGTGTTCTTGGATATGCTGCGCTGTTTACAATCTCTCACAGGCTAACACTACAAGTGTAGGAGCATGTGGGTGTATTTTTTTCCAATTTCACTGTTTCAATGACTGTTTCTACAAAGAAGAGGCAATTGTCTACTGAAGTGTATTTTTTTGCCAACTGTGTAAAGTTGAAATTTGCAACAGATGACATTTTTGCAAAAATTCATTCTGCAATGGGATGAAAGTTACAATATTTTAATTCTGCAGTTAACTGATTTAACTAAATACTTCCAAACTGTCATACACTTTAAAATAAACTTTAAAATAAAACTTTATAAGAACCATATATGGTCAGTTCCTCTCTCTCCACGGCCAGTCATGTACATAGTGTAGAATGGAACAGTGTGTACATTTCATAGCTTTATAGCACTATACTGAAGGATGAATCAGCCTTAAATGGTCAGTCAGATGGATGCTGTTGTTGGCACTATTATGGTTTATGGTCATGGATTGACAAAAAAGTCATAAGCCAAAGTTAGATTTGCATTTGAAATGGAAGAGGTGTTTTGAAACCCATACTAGATATTGAAACACAAACCTAAAATCTTATTGAACATTTAACACAGTATGGTAGATACATTGGAACAATGGTATTTGCATAATGTAAGAAGTCCATTTACTTGCATAATGTAAGAAGTCCATTTACTTGCATAATGTAAGAAGTCCATTTACTTGCATAATGTAAGAAGTCCATTTACTTGCATAATGTAAGAAGTCCGTTTATTGGCACAATTTAAGAAGTCCATTTATATGGTTCTGTTACAGATTAAGAAATGGAGTCAAGATATCTAAAGTACAAAAATTGCCTGAAGTAAGTTAAATTTAAGACACTATATTCAGATCTTGCTTTATAGTATAAATCTGTTGGAGACACTCAGATAGGACCCTATGTAATGTAACTGTTTACCTTTGATATGTTCAGGTGGTGAATCCATCTATTGCGTAAACCTGGAAGCAGTCAACTTCATTGCTCTTCTCTATCACCAGTCCATAAAATACCTTTAATGCTTATCATATGTCATTTGTAGCAGGAAATTTTAGCAGATCTTTATTTCACCAAAGTGGAAATTCCAAAGCCAATTTAGAAAAAGTGTGTCCGTGTTAACAAATGTAGACAAAAATTATTACAGGTCATGTTTGTAACTCAAACTCTTATGTATAAAGTAAGGACAGAATCAGTAAATTATATTTTATACATTTCACAATTGTATAGTCTCAACATGTAGTAATCGGCTTCTCTTTTTTTTTTTTTTTTTTTCGGTATGGTTTTTCACAGGTACTCTGCATTCATCTCAAACGGTTTCGTCATGACTCATTCAGTTCCTACTCTTCTAAAATAAGCAATTATGTTGAATTTCCCATCGATAATTTGGACATGTCAGGCTATATATCTAAAGGTTTGTGTTCATTTAAGTGTTATCCTGAGGAAAGAAATCAGAGTATTCATGTATCAGTGTGTTATTATAATCACACTGCAAAAAAATTGAAGCATTATTTGTAAAGTATGAAACATGTTGGATCTTATATTTGCCATGTTTTGCACATAATTAAAGGTAAGAGGCTAATTAATTTATGACCATGTTAACATCATATCTTGATTCCCATGGGTTTTCAACTCATTATTTAAGCAGATGAAACTCACAACAAGACTATCAGATTACTACAATTACATCACTAAGGGTTTCATCTGTCTGTTTGTTTTTTGTAGGTTGTTCTGATCAATGCAAGATATATGATTTAACTGCTGTGATATGCCATCATGGCACTGCTGGAGGTAAGACCAATCTATTAGATTGTATGAAATGTAAGAAAGAGATAAATAAAAACGAAAAAAATGTGAACAGTAGATTAGACATTGTGAGTTTATCAGATTAGCTTACCAATGACTCGGGAACAGTTTTCTGTGAAGGAAGGATGTCTTTTATAAGAATTACTGTGAACAAATCTCATTTTTGGGATGTGAATGTATGATATTGTCTGTGGTAGAGGGCTTTAGGTCTTCTGTATTCACCTCAGGTGATTTTTCTGAAAAACTTGTAAACATTGTGTCTCAAAGAGGGCATTAGAGTAATACTTCTTTCACAGGTTTGTCTTCTACATCAAGTACAGTCTTACATTTATCATACATTTAGTCAAACAATGATGTGTAGTTAAAGACTTTATCAAAACATCAGGCTTTAGCTGTCTTAGCAATACTTCTGCTGTATCTACAACTGCCCATCACATGAAGGGTTTTGCAGGGGTAGCTGATGGTATGATATGCTACCTGAATGAAGTCATCCAAAGTTTCAAAACATAAATTCTGGCATTTCACAATATGCTACAAATTCAAATGACATTTAAATGATTGTGTAATCATCATTCTTTGGTAAGTTCTGCTTAGTCAATTTTGTGAGGGGATGGTAAAACATCCAAACTAAATAAATATGCTCAACTCCTACTGTAGCTGTCTCACTCATTACCATAGACAGTTCAAACTGAAATGTGTAGGAAGAATATATCATCATAATATAATTATTTCTTTACAGTACTTGTGTACTACCCTCTATTTCTGAGTAGGTAGTCTATGAATGAGTAGGTACTACCCTTTAGTATTGAGTGGGTACTTCTCTTAATAACGGAGTAGGCACTACCTTTTATTACGGAGTAGGTACTACCCGTATTAATGACTTAGTAGGTAATATTCTTTAATACTGAATAGGTACTACCTGTTATGACTTAGTAGGTATTATATAACACCTTATTAATTCCTCAACATCTGATTGGAGAACTGGTCGTCACCTGCCATGGGTTATTCGGTACTAATCTATAGCCGTGGGTTAGTATATTAATCCACAGCAGTGATGTCAGTCATGGGGGTATGTACAATAAAATTTTGATCAAAACCTATGATTTAGGAAGTTAGGTGTTATATGAAACAATGAATGGTTTTCATTATGCAATAGTATGAATGATTTCATTGGTTGAAAGATTGAACATTCTATTCAACTGGCTTTGCCTCGTTGAAAAAATCATTCAGTCTTTCAACTCATGAAATTATTCATACTGTTGCACAAATGGAAACCATTCATTATTTGTATAATACTCTTACTGAGTAGGCAATACCCTTTGTCACTGATTTTGACATGGTCTTTATTTGCAATCTTACAAGCTTGTGACATTCATTAGAAGGCATCCACCATTGCGGCATTCATGTATTTAAAGACATCCACCATTGGGGCATTCATTTATTAGAAGGCATCCACCATTGTGACATTCATTCATTCATTCATTAAAAGGCATCCACCATTGTGGCATTCATACATTAGAAGGCATCCACCATTGTGACATTCGTTCATTAAAAGGCATCTGCCATTGTGACATTCATACAGTAGAGGACATCCACCATTGTGGCATTCATTCATTAAAAGGCATCCTCCATTGTGGCATTCATACATTAGAAAGCATCCACCATTTTGGCATTCATTAGAAGACATCCACCATTGTGACATTCATTCATTAGAAGACATCCACCATTGTGGCAGTCATAAATTAGAAGGCATCCACCATTGTGGCCTTCATTCATTAGAAGACATCCACCATTGTGGCATTCATACATTACAAGGCATCCACCATTGTGGCATTCATTCATTAGAAGACATCCACCATTGTGGCATTCATATATTAGAAGGCATCCACCATTTTGGCTTTCATTCATTAGAAGACATCCACCATTGTGGCATTCATACATCAAAAGGCATCCACCATTGCGGCATTCATTCATTCAAAGGCATCCACCATTGTGGCATTCATACATTAGAAGGCATCTGCCATTGTGGCATTCATTCATTAGAAGGCATCCTCCATTGTGACATTCACTTACCAAATGTCTTACCAGCTTGGTGGTGAATAATTACAATGTTTTAACAGTTTGGCACTATTAACACATGTGTAGATAGGACATTGTTATTTTATTGGTGTTTGTAGGAAGCCATTACACTGTCTTTTCCCAGAAGTGGTTTAATTTATATTTCATTGCTGTTTATAGGAGGTCATTACACAGCCTATGCGCAGAACTGGCTTAATTCACGGTGGTTTGAGTTTGATGACACGTATGTTACAGAGGTAGAGGAGATTGCTGTCATGAATGCAGAGGCTTATGTTCTCTTTTATCGGTAAGTCTTCTTGACACAACTGTCAGCTTCATAGCTGATTATTGATTGTTCGATGATTGATAATTAGTGTTGAATTTTCTTCTTGCCATTTGCATACTGGAGCACAGGTATAAAGAACAGATATTAATCAATACCAAGTTTTCTTGTGTCTATTTCATTTTATGTTGGGAGTGCCAAAGGAGGTACAGAGGGGAGGGGGTTAACAAGTTATCTTCATAAGAGGTTGTTTACCTTTCCTTTACTTGCAGAAAAAAATCAGAAAAGGCAGAAGAAGTTAGACGAACTGTTTCTCAGCTTTGTGAACAACAAGAGGTGAGCTTAATATCATCTGAAAGATATATTGAACCTACACAAGTATGGCAATTAGTGTCATGGTACATAATCAAAGAAGAGTGTAAAATCCTGCTCATGCCTCCAAAGTCTGACAAACTTTGAAAATTAACAGTAGCAAAATTTTACATTGCAAACAAATTAGAGACTTTCTCTGCTCATAT
The DNA here is from genome assembly GCA_009936505.3 of Holothuria glaberrima. Taxonomy (NCBI): domain Eukaryota; kingdom Metazoa; phylum Echinodermata; class Holothuroidea; order Aspidochirotida; family Holothuriidae; genus Holothuria; species Holothuria glaberrima. Next base: position 4,741 of record WURT03074609.1, on the reverse strand, counting down.
GTTTATGCAATTATGGCATGGAGAGGGTGTACAGCTAACTAATAATTGGAATGTTAGAAACACAGTTTTTGACTCCTTGCCAAAGGTAAAAGCAATCTATGCAATCACACTGGCAATTGTGAGTGTGTTTGTGATGGTTGCTTACAAACATGATATCTCTAGATAGCAATGATTGAAGCTTCTCATACTTGGAATCAGTGTTAGCACTAAGCATTTGAATCTGAGGGGGAAAATCCCCCATTCATATTTTATTCTGGGGAATTTGCAGTATGAAGGGGGGCTTCCTAATTTCAATTTCCAGAAGTGTTATTTAACAACACACCAACAACATTGTCTCATAATGTCTACAAAAGGGTGTATAGTAATGTATTCTTTTCTGTGATAACTTCTCACATAGTGTTGGGGGATATATGAAACTATACTGGCGGGTACACAAGAGCTGCGATATAATTGGATGAATTTTCGGGACCAATCACATAAATGGTCACATTTGTAGAGTTTGTTTTATTCAGCTATAGGTGTCAATTAGTTTGCTTCAAGTTTTGTGTGGTGCTGAGCAGAAGTAAATATTTAAAAAAAAAAGAAAATTTAATAAAATTAAAAATATTTAATTTTTTCATTTAAAAAATAGAGAGAAGGAATTTCCCCTCTTGTATTTTATTAAGGAGGGGGATTTTGAGAACAGCTGCAGGAATCACGCAATCGCGCACCTTAAAGCACACACTGCTTGAAATATAGACTTATCATATTCAGAGGAAGATTCCTATCAATTTTGGTGGCAGTCCAAGGCATGTAAAGTCACCAGAATTCAAAACTGAAAACCTTGTTAACATGACATCTCTAGTTAGGAAGCATGACTTTTTTCACACTGTACATGTGGATGTGTTATAGTCAGAGAAAATGAACTCTGTAGGTTTTGGAAAAAGTTAGAGGTACCTGAGGTCACCAGAGGTTAAACATGATATTTAAAGATGGATAATGGATCCTTTCATACTTGGTACATAGATGTTACTTGAAGAGAGACGGGACCCTTAGGTTTTGTTAGAGGTCAAAGGTCATATGGGGTCATCAGAGATGAAACTACAAAAACAGTGTAAATTAAAATAGACGGTGGGTGGGTGATACCTCTAAATTGTGTCCAGCTATTTGTGACCAACAAAAAGTTAAGGCTGAATTTTTCTACCATTGTTAATACAAAGTTACAGAGAACAAACTTATTTTTACATAAATAACTGTTTCAGTAATAATTCAGATTAACCTAATTATGAACACGTGTAAAGAATGCTGTAGCATGTTTAGGATTAGCTTTCTGCTTAGTGAGTTCTTGATGGCATAGTAGTTTAGTGCCTGATTTCAATTCAATTTATTTCTACCATCATCAAACAACACCTCAAGAATGTCAGCACATGTTAAAAATGTATTCCAACTAATCTTAGAAGTGGAGACAAGCAACTGAAAAATTAACTGTAATTACTGATGGGTGGAGGGGCCAGAAATAAGCAGAACTTTTAGAGTCTAGCCCCTTAAAGAAATAAACACTATCTCTTATGTTGGAATTCCTTGTTAGACATGATCCAGGGCTCCCAACAATCCTATATTTCCTATATATTCCTATATTTTGAAAATGAGCATATACTTTCCTATAAAAAGGGAAAACCTCCCATACTTCCTATATTTTCCATTTAAAATGTCTGTGTTCAGAGCAGTAGCCTTTGATTTCCAAACAGTAAATGAAAGTTGGCCAACTTGGGAAAAATACAGAAATGCTGACAATTCCACTCTCCAAGTTATGATTTCAAGGCCCCAAGACCCTGGGAAGTTGCATTAAAGGGTTTTTACATCCCTGAATTTTCCCAGGGCGATCCCTGGACTCTCACTTTGGATGCGTTCTTATGTCAGTTTCTCTGCCTGAGAAATGAACCATCTTCTGCTGGAATACATCACTATATACTCTGGCTAATGATAAAATAGCCAATGATTACCTTTAATTATTATCTAAAATCAGTAAGCTTGTAAAGTAGCTTTAAATTTAAAGGGCATAACTGCATAAGAAGTTGCTGCAAACTCATTTTGAACAACAGCAAAATCTCACAAATAACTACTTATTTCACTTCAAGTTAACTTTCATGACATGTTAGATCATAAATACTGCATATTCAAGGTGAACCAAGGAGTAAGTCTGTACATAAATTTCTCAACTCATCAAGTAAGAAACATATTGCAACATGATTCTCAAGAGCCATTCATGAAATGGGATGCCTGGGTACACTAATTCAAGTTAGGGTGACTACATTTCCCCCTTAAAATCAAATCTTATATTTCTTCTTCTAAATTTGTTTCTAAAGCATGAAATTTAAAAGTAAAGAATGCTTAGATGCAACTTTTAAAGTCTAGCTTTAGAGAGATAGAACCATTTTGCATCCAAGCCACCTCACATAGACAAAAATTTCTCAATGAGTGTAGGATGTTTTCCTCTTCTCTTAGACAGCACCTCTTGCCTTCCATGCAGCTACGAAATATGAAGAATATCACAAAATATTTACAATTTGTGATATGATCAGTTCAAAGCTTTGTCAACGATAGCACAGTTTTGAACAAGTCAGGCCTTACATGCACCCCCTCCCCTTAGCACCCCCACCATTCACGATGGTACCCAAAAAAAGAAGGGTCCACCTGTGTTTTAACTATCTGTAGGTATACCAGTTGTTGCTCCACTCAGATAGTGTCATGTGTCACTTAGATAGTGTCATGTCCCCCCCCCCCTCCAGAGATTTAAGCCAGGCTATAGCCCTGGTGTTAGCCTGTTTTAGTCAAAATGTTTGATATAGGGGTTATTTTGAGGAGTTGCATATGGTTTTGAAAGACTGCCTAAATGTCATTTTGAGAACAACACTCCTTGCACCAAAAGAGTGGATTGTAAAGCTCTTCACTCCAGTTCAAATTTAATGGTCTGGGATTTGCACTAAAAAATTACGACTTCACTGACCAGTAATGTCAGATGGTGATGCCGCTACCCCGGCTTCATCTATATTTCCTATAAAACAGTATATATTTTCCTATATTTCCAGAGACAAAATCCTATATATTTGTCGAAAAATTCCTATATTTATTTTGTCTCTCTGCTGGGAGCCCTGCATGATCTCTTTTTTTTTTTTTTTTATTTTGGTGTTCAATTTTTTGTGGAGTTCAAAGGCTGGGTGAGGTCAGCAAGGGTCACATTGTAAAACATTGTAAAAAATGATGTTGTCAAGAAGTAGAGATTGTAATACCACTTACAAACACACTAGAGTGAAGATGCGTCTGGCAAGAAAAAATTGCTCTTAAGCTTCATTATATCCTATAGGTTGGCCTAGGGAATAAGTGGTCTGCATTTACATTGAGTATTTGGAACATTTATTTATTACTCATTTTAATAGTACAGCTTGTAAATGGTGGTAGCCATTTCAGTTAAGCATATATTTGATTGGAGTTGTTTCAGTGGATAATGCCTATTTGATGGGAGTGTTTCAGTTAGTAATGTCTATTTCATAGGAGTTGTTTCGGTTAATAATATGTATTTGATGGGAGTTGTTTCAGGTAATTATACGTATTTGATGGGAATTGTTTCAGGTAATTATACCTATTTGATGGGAGTTGTTTCAGTCAGTTATATCTATTTGATGGGAGTGTTTCAGTTAATAATGTCTATTTCATAGGAGTTGTTTCGGTTAATAATATGTATTTGATGGGAGTTGTTTCAGGTAATTATACGTATT
>WURT03074598.1:1395-11721 GCA_009936505.3 Holothuria glaberrima | reverse complement strand
CTTAAAGTTACACATTTCTATACCAAATATTAAAAGGATCAATCATCTCTGTCTTGAACTTTATGGTGCTTTTCAAGGTTTTTGGATTTTGTATTGGATTGTACGTCGACCTACACAAAAAATGTTAGAATTTTTTTAGGTTCAAGAGAGAACAAACACAGAAATGATGTGTGTAAAAAATACTATCTCGGACAAGCAGAGAGGTTAGCCATTTCTGTTGAACTCTGAGACAAACACATGCAAAGATGAGACTCTTATCAAGAGGCACCGGTACAAGGAACTCTGGAGGCATTTTCAAGGTCCCCAAAACTTTCGAAAAGTTCACCGTCAGCCTTTACGATCTAACATAAATAGCAAAATGGGAACATCGTTTTGATATTTCCTAGGACGAACACAGGATTACTGAACGGTGGCAAGAGGTTGGAAGCTAAGGAATGGGGTAGGGATTGGATTCTTAAGCGTTTCCAAATTCTTGTGAAATTGTACTTGTACAGTTGATTTCATGCAAATAAGCATGGGCGTACGGGGGTCAATATTTCTGGGAGGGCAGGGATAAATTTTGCCCGAATTTAGAATTGTGAACCAGGTTGCCCGAATTTGGATAACGCTGTGGCCCGCAAAAAGGGCATAATATATTTTCTTTGCTGTCTCATTTACTCGAATGGATCCACTATTTTTGCCCGGATTGGGAGGGCATATGCCTTCCTTGCCCCCTACCCCATGCATCGTACCCTAATTATGCAAATAAGGCACTTCAAATGTCAAATCACTTTTGCTAATATATGAATCAATGGTAGAAGTTATTATTAAAAGGTTCCTTTGTTTATCTACAGCATGCAGTGACAGAATATGTAGTTGACAATGCTTAATGAAGCATTAATGAAGCATGAAATGGTACGCCTATGCCTATACATTACGTCATCATTTTAAGGAAAAGTTGCCGCATTGTAAACTACATCAACCTTTTTTTTTGCTTTTTGCTTTTTGGTTTTTGTTTTTTGTTTTTGTTTTTGCTTTTCTTTTTCTGTTTTTCTTTTGTAGCTTGTGGAAGTTGGGTCGAGTGGGGTCAAAGCTTGTATCTGTTTGTCAATCATGAAAAAACATGGGACGTAGCTGCTATCACGTGTGAGATCGACTACAAAGGTGCACATCTTGTCGATGTAAAAGATCAGTTCGAAAACGACTTTATCAAACATATGATCAACGCCTGTGAAGGCGAAACTTTCTCCTGGATTGACCTAAACGACAAAGAAATAGAAGGTAGGTGATAAAGAACGCAGTAAAGTCGGTTCAAAGTGGTGGCTAGGGATGACAGTAGTACAGCTAAAAGAGGGTGGCTTTCCCCCACGTTTTGGCCCCAGTTGAATCGCTGGTAGACTCAGCAGTGGCAACATAATTAAACCACTTAATAGTACGTATTTAAAGTCCCCCCCCCCCCCTCTGTAAATGTTCTACTAAGCCACTGAGGAAGGGTTCTAAAATTATTTTCCACCTCACGTATTTGTTGAGCAAGGCTGTCGGGCGGGGCAGAACACAGAGCAAGGATTGGGGTCGATTAGTATGCACGCCCTCTAAATATTTCTCTGTACAATAGAAGAAATGAGTACACGACAATTTAGATGTTTTAACATCAAATGCTCTCACATTTGCATTGCTCTATTTCTCTAGTAATGAACTGTCTTCCGCGTATTGACCAGACGCCACAATACATGAGGTAAATTTGACACACCGGTAGCTTATTCAGAAATACTAAAAATACCATTCCCTCAGAATAAAAATATACCTGTTTATGTTTCACACCAATATAGGCATCCATCAATATTGTTCAATACTGATTTCATGTTTGGGAAAATTCATGATTTCGTTTATCGATTATCTAGATATTAGATTTCAAAAACAGCTGAAAAGACGGTTTCTAGGCCAAAGCACTACTTTATAGTCGAAAACTAGTTTCGCATAGTTCATCATTTTCCGTGAAATCGATCAATTTACATAGCCAGTTGATGACGCTAAATCATGGTGACGGAGACGAAAGAATCAGGGTTGCATCGAAAGCGCATACTCATACATTTTATTTGGCACAATTTGCATTTCTGGTATCCCAGATGATCCACTACACGTATATATCAGACATTTAGAGCTTCAGAACTTGCAGGTCCATGCCATAAACAAGGGTGCAAATCACGGGCTGCAACAAGCCGTGGTCTCTCGCCCACCCTAAAGTGGGATGGGGTAAGGGCCCGATAAGGGGAGACAAAACCATCATTTTGCCATTGAACCATTGAAGGGAAAATGCAGTCACCCCAGACTGAATCAGTTTATCCGGGTATCCTAATTCATGAATGCCCCTTTTAAGTCATGTGACAATAATTTTGTAACTGAAATTTTAAATTTATGCAAAATAACCCCTTTTGTTTACCTCGAAAATGCTACATTTGTATTCTTAAACGTTATGAAAGGTACTTACGGTAGAACAAGATGAGTTTTGTTACAATTAGTTTATGTGTCAAAGTAACGTTGGGGCGACTGCTTGTTCCCGTTAAACTAACTCACGAAATAGGAGAGGAATTTTAATATATGCTAATGAATTACTTTTGCAATGTGATATGAAGTAAAACATTTCTGAAATGTATGTTTTGCTACTTTTCGGAGCATCTCGCGCTTGACCATCACATACGCTAATTGCCTCATTAATGATTACTACCTGAAAGGGTTTGGTCTCAATATTGGAGGAGGGGGCATGATCCCATTCTCAAATAAATTAGTGTGTAAAGAAATCAAAGTCAATGGACATTTTCTCAAATACTGAGGGCATGACCCCTGGCCCCTGGGATCGCCGCCCATGAATCATCTTGTTAGACAGCCTGAGTGGAATTATTGCAATCCTTTGCAGCCGCTTCGATAATCCGTCCTCCACACCAGCAGCAAACCCGGTGCATAATTATCATATGAAGAAAAAAAACTGGTCCTTAGTCCGAATTAAGATTACATGAAAAAGGCCATCTGCGGATATTCATCGTCTGTTAAGTGCGCATGCAATGTTATTTGTAGACAGTAAAACGCTTTATTCTACTTCACACAATTTCGTAGATACAACAGGAGCATCCACATATGGCTCCTGGGCCACAAAAGGGGCGTCGCCCCTCGGCCACTGGACCCCACGCCGAAGAGGCACCGTTGTTCGCCGTATAGGTCGTCGCAAAGTCAAATGGAAATTTGAGCCCCTGAATTATCCTCAATTGTAACGAAAAATTTATCAGTACATTTACACCGATAGGCTCCCCCGAAAGACTTCTTGTATACTCAGAAGTAATCCCCATGTATACCACATGCAAAACGTTCCCGAAGATCGATCAAGAAACTTGTAAACCCAGTGTTGGCGACAGGATTTAACCTCCTCAAAATGGTAGGCGCAACCCGAAGCCCCGATAAACGAGACAGGTTGCTGGGAGCGAAGCAAAAACCTTCGAAAAGTTTTGGTGGAATATTAATTGAGAATAATTTTCTATTTTATATTGAAAATTTGACAATGTGTGGGTATTTTCGTTGATGAAAGTTTGATATGCTGAAAAATGCTGGGTTGTCATTAAAGAAAATTGACAATCTGGAGGCTCGATTGAAGAATTTCTCTCCCCTTGAGAGTAAACACAGTTAATCGTTGAGGTGACTGGTCGACCAAGGGGATTACAATCTCTATCATACCCAGTAACACTCCCAGACCAATCTCAAACTTTCACCCACGATGGCGGCAGCCATCCCCGACTGGGCCACGACACTCTTAATTCCCCTCCTAGCCTGGCGACCCTTTTGAAAAACCAAGGAAATGTTGACTGAACAATCAGAATTTTTGTAGTAAGCACGCCCTCTTTCTCACTTGTGCTCATCAACAGTTGTAAGGTTTTTGCGTTGAGGGAGGGGCAGAATAACTTTAAAGTTAAGACACTTCGCACAATATGAATTCATATGGCCAGTGGCCGGGTGGCCCAATAAAACATATGCATGAAAAATGGGAGGAATAGTGTTTTCCAAACTGAGAAAAAAAATTTATAAGATAATAAATTGTGTGTTATTTTGTGATGAATAGAGACCATACTTTGCTACTCTGGCGAGCCGCCTATGCTTGTACTATGGAACAACTGAATGCTGACTCCTGAACTTGATTTTGCACTCGCATTACAGGAGGGCTACTAAGAGCTTTGAAAGCCTGATTCATCAATTGTAATGCGGCAAAACAGGTATGGTAGCTAATCTTGCATATCAATTGCTCTCAAACTACCGTAATCATGTAATATCATCATTCGGCGGACGAGACTGTGTTCTCAGCTTAGCTTATATCCACATCTTCCTTCTGTTTTTATAGGACGGTGGGAAGGAATTAACCGAACGGCGAGTTTTTACAACTGGGGCTATCGAATTCTGGAGGAGCCTGACGGTGGCAAAAACGAGAACTGTGCTGTTTTCAGCAGCAAGACTGGCCAGTGGCATGACGTTCGCTGTAATTGGTCCTACACGTATATCTGTGAACGTGACATAGGCTACCTCAACTCTCCCAACGGTAAAAAGTGAAGCAAAGGAGACAAACCCGACCACTTTTGTCACTGGAAACCAAACAAATTACAGGTTCATATTTTTTATAGAAAAGAATCTGTATTTATCTCTGTGCTAGGGCACTACCATTAACTCCCAAACCTTCCCCCCCCCCCCCCAAAAAAAAGATACCGGTAGGCCTATATATAATTTAAGACCGTCTATGGTCTTCTCTTTCACTCTCCTGATTTTGACATACTGACCCTTACATAAACCCGTAGAAATTAAAGTACGCCGGGAGAATGATGTCTGGTGATTTGCACTGAAGCCATTGATTTGGCTCTCTGAACGGAAACGAAGCAACGGCGCGTAATACAAACATCACGTCGTTCCTTTTGCCCCAGATATTGGAAGAGAAACTACAAGTTTTTAAGTTAGGAGTAGAAAACAAAGCAATTCAAGGGACGAAATATCCGGGTTCGCATCGCAAATTGCGACCCAAGAAACTCTAGTTACGAAGCAATTCCAATCCAGCTTCGAAATTATTGCGAACCAATCTTTTTCAGACACTGCCTAGGTTCTAACTATTCTGATAGGGACAGCATGGATATAATAATAAAATAATTGCCGTATTGTTTGAAGCCGAAGTCATAAAATCGTAAACCTTGGTCTGACAAAACGTGACTGAACTGCGCTCGCTGTATTTGTAAGTGAATTTTATTAACACTTATTTTTCCCTGTGACATTTTATAGTTAGCAAACTTTACCCCAATCTTGATTAGCAGATCAGCATTTGCACTACAAATGAGCTGAAAAAAATACAGCTCATTTGAAATACAAATGTTGATTTCATTAGTTGCGAGTCGAGATTGGGCAATTGCTAATCAATTCCAACATTGATTAGCAATTACTGCTAACCAATTTTCCCACCCTGTTTCGTCCCCTGCACTTAAGTCACCATGACTCAATATCCCTGTGGTGAAAATTACTCCTAATCTTTCCGAAAACGGATAAAATGATCATTTACCTTCTGACGTTGAATGCACACTGTACGTACGGAGACAACCAGCTTTTTGCCATACAGCGGAAGCGCCCTCACAATTTTCGTGAATTCACTTCCTAAACACGCAGCGATGCACCGTGTCAGCGTTCTGTGCACAAAAACAGACTGGCCCATATGGATATAGTCCGGCTTAAGATTGACGTGTTTTTCTTTGCTTTTTCCGAAAACCCCAATATATTTATGTATAGTAAAATTCAGTTTCAAGTGGATGGGTTAAGAAAACACAGGGGGTATCAGCCGATTGTAAGAATGTTGTAAAAGATAAAAGATTGGGGTAGGGGAAGTTAAGTGGCCATTGTATTTAATCTAGAAACCCCAGAATAACAAACAACCCTCATCGTGTTGGCCACAAAAATTCTTTCGGTTAGCATGCAGACTTTGTGAACCACGTGACTGTATGATGAGGTCAGTAGAGGTCAAAAGGGCACGAAATTTAATCTTTGACCCAAATCTGGAATATACCAACTCTTTTGCCTTATTTTGACCAGACACCGTTTTATCATCATGTCTTCTTTCCATGTTGTGAAGACAACTCACTATTTTGATACCCTTCTGTATTTTTCCAACCCACCCCGAGACACACGTAAACCTGATATTTCCTGCTCATGCATATGTTAGCGATTAAAGGGAAAATACAGTCCCCCCAATTTGAAGCAGTGTACCCCGGGACACTAGTTCAGGAATGGCTGCTATCAATAATGTAGCAATATTTTTGTTATTTCCTAAATTTATGCAGACGAACTCATTGGTTTACCCTCATTATTCAATGATTTGACACAAAAACAATATGGAAATGCTTGCAGGAAAAATATGAGATCTGTAAGAATTAGGAAATCTTTGAAAATAAAATTGGGGGATTGCCTTCTCCCTTTAATAAAAAAGTCATGTTGTCGGTAATGACCAATCCAAGAGACACTTACGAAAATCTGAAGCCAGAGTAAAAGCAAGACAAACAGAAATGTTTATATAAACATGCTGTACACCTATTTGGGGTTAAACTTTGCCCCCATGGTTACACTTTTGTACCTTACAATTCAGTTATGTGGCATGGGTGCATCAAACTTGTAAAAATTCGCAAAGAAAAACCTCACATTTTTTGACAAATTACCAGGGCTGTACCCGAGTCCATCTAACCCAATTCCGGGTAAATTCTGTTTTCAGTAGCTACTATTCCACGTCAATTCCAAGTCCAATGCCGCCAGATTCCAATTCCACGTTTTTCAATTCCGAGTCCGGCCATTTGACAATGTAGGGCCTTATGGAAATGGTTTTTGTACTATTTACAATAAAACTTATGATGAACACGGGCACTTTTAGCTTTTCAGGAGCTAATTTCATACTCTGGCTGACCCTATAATTTAGCTGACTGTATGTGACCGTTTACTTGTTAAATTGTGCACCAATAATAATGTTGCCTTGGAAACATTAATGAAGCTTTTATATTTGTGGACTCAACTGGAATCGGCTCCGAGTCCGAGTCAAGCTGAGACCATTCCCGGCCAATTCCAGTTCCGTAACCTCCGGGCCAATGCTGAGTAATTTTGTCATCCTGAATCTGATGTGTGGTATAGTTATACTTAACCTTAAGAAAAATTCAACGTTTTCTAGTGTCTGCAAAGCTGGGCCCTTTAAACATTTTTACAAAGAATTCAGCCTCCTTTGTATTCAGTCCTCAAACATTGATATTTACAACTTTGTGTAATGTTCAAAGCTAGTTAAAAAGGAGGCAATCAAATATTATACGGCCACAATTTTTACATTTCGAAGAGTATAAACCCCACACAGTTCACAAATGTGGTCCACAGGCAGTTTATTGCTTTAAAAATATTGAAATCTTCAGTCAGGGAAATAATAATAAAAACAAAAATTTATACTAAGATATATTCATAATGTACAGGTATAGAAATAATTGACAAATTATTGTGTATACTTCTTTAGGGAGTCATCATGTAGATTTTGTGTTCATTTAGTTACAACTGAAGCAGTACTGTGTCTTAATGGAATATAATGGAATATAAAAGTGTTAATATTTTAACTTTTCTTGTGAAATTTAGGCACATGATTCAATTTTCATACTTAAATTATTAAAAATATGTAAAATATTAAAGCATTTCAATTTATTATTTGGTATTGGCACCAAAGTGCTGAAATACTGCAAGATATTCTGACAGTCTGAAGTTGAGACTGGCAGTAATAGATACTGGCAAGACATTGTGATAGTACTATTCTATATGACCTGTTTCAAGGGAAAAAGTAGTTCCCCAAATTTAAATTAGCGTACCCCGTCAGGAATGTCTCCTTTTGATCGTGTGACAATATTTTTGGTACTTATTTCTTAAATTCATATAGAGTAACTTGTTGGTACCTTCAATATTTAATGTTTTTATTCAGAAACATAATGGCAAATACATGTGAGCCAAATAAGAGGAAAACTGTAAGATTTAGCAGATTTTTTAAAATAAATTTGGGTTGACTGCTTTCTCCCTTTCATTAATTATTACTGTGTGATAGAAGAAAATGGTTTATAAATGGAATAACTTTGCCATAAATAGTTTGATAGTAATCACATACAGTCACAATAGAATCATCAGCTCTATTACCAACTAGCTCGTCACCATTAGGTGAATATAACATCATACATGTGACTGCAGACGTTTTTAACTGACAAAACTGTTTTATGTGCGATTTTTCCCAGACTTTTCCATGTTGGAAGTAAAAAATTCCACAGTCATCATTTTGACCTATTTCTTGATTTAAACATCTTCAATAAGCAGCAATTGTAGGCCCTAAGACATGATGAACATGTGTTGTACTATTAAAACGATGGCCTCCCTTCTCCCCTCACAGCCATCATTTCCTAACCTTTTTATTGATTTTTATTTTTGTTTTTTGCAACAATAATTGGAACATTTTGTCGACAGTAATTGGAACATTGACAATTGGAATCAATGCTCTGTTTGGTATGGACACAAGCCAAGAAAGTCTGACTAAACAAAATTTCCTGATTTTTCCCTGATTTGAGGAACTTTTCTCAAATTCCCTGACTTTTCCCTGACTGGAAAAAGGATGAAGTTATTTTCCAGGTTTTTCCTGATTTCCAGGTTGCCTGGGAACCCTGATTTATGCCAGTCAAGCATACAATAGTATCTAAGATGCTGTTGTGCACACACACCCTGCACAATCTAAACTGCATGTATGCTGTGCCTGGCTGCAAGCTTAGAAAACGGAAAGGTCCAGACATCACATGAAACACCTCAATTTCGGTGTAATTGCATGAAACAACATTTTTTGTAAAGTATTTCTTACAAAATTGAAATTATTCTCATCTTCACAGAAAAACAACTATTCTAAACAAAGTGGCAAATTTCTGTTTGGACACATATAAATAGATGTAAGTAGACTAGTAATCCAGTTCTTGTCAACAACAAATACAGATGATCATAGGCATAGGAAGGGAGGGGGGTTATTCTTCCATCCCCCTCAATTCAAAAACATAAACGGCCTAATTTGTTCCCTCTGTAAACAATGTCAACATTTTGCTGTAATTTCTTTAAAATTTGCCCAATATGTTGCACCAAACTGCAAATAAGGTCCCTCAATAAACAAACATTTTCCAAAGGGGAGGGGATACCCTCTCACCTTAGACTCCCCTCAGAACCCTCCTGCAGAATGGCAGTACAAAGCATCACTCATCCCCCCCCCCCTCCAACTGAGAACAGCACCCTGTGCCTATGCCAACAATTACCGTATTAACTCTAAAGTTACACACCCCCTCTCTAATAAATACTCCCTCCAAAATTTTTTATACGCACTGTGCAATACATGAACTGTTTTTGCAGGTTAAAAATTTTTCACCACATTATCTATCGATTTGTTTAACCGTATGCAAATATTTAAAGTTGTAAGAGGCACATGGTATGTAGGTATTGCAAATTAATTAATAAATCATGATCATTTCCACCTTTATATGGTAGGTATTGGGTGCACTCTGAAATGCCCCCTTTCCCTCCCCTCCCAACAACATGGGAACTCTGCAACAAGTGAATACAGTTGGCCATTCCTCTGGCAGTGTTTGTGTACACTATACAAAGATGTTTTTCATATAACTATTAACCATACCTGAACTCATTTAATATATTCACATCACTTAACATTTCTTTGTGTTTATTAAATACTTGTCGGTGAGTATGCTCTCTGGAATAGCAGGAAAATCTCCCTCATACTACATACCCCTCACGTTTGAAAAAATATTCTGGAATGTAAATACTATACATCTATGTACATGTAATGTAACATGTCAATAAAATTCAAGTTAAATTGTATCAAATTGTGACCTTCAATTGTTGATCATTACCTTCGTAAAGATTTGGTTTTGAAACAGCAATACTTCCCTAAAAGTGGACACAAAGTCTAGAATTACAAGAATATTTTAGGGGTTGGAAAATGAATTTCACCAACCAACTCCCATCTTCATAGCTTACTCTGTTGCTGAGATATAAAATGTTGAAATTCATTCACTTAATTTGAAAATGTCCATTGTCCAAAAATTTGTGATGTTTTTCTTGTACGGCTCATATTACCTGCTTTTGTTTCCCTTTGAAATTAAAATGTTAAATAACCTTGAAACATTGACTGTTCCCTTGCACAGCATGTTATACAAAGAGGGCTTACATAGCCAAGTCACCTGATAACAGTAAGACAGTGATCACATTTCGGCACCAGATGCAATGGCTTTC
>WURT03074587.1:0-13294 GCA_009936505.3 Holothuria glaberrima | reverse complement strand
GAGACGAGTCATTTACTACTTTCAATGTGACCCGAGTCGAGTCAGTGATTCGAGTCATTGTATTATTTCTATTAGGAGAATTATGATTAAGTTTCTCCAGTCATTTCCCTCTTGAAAATTAAAGACTAGAGTCATGACTCGTTACAACACTGTTACGCAAGCCAAGGTGGGACATTCTCACCAGACTTTTGTTAAGGGGTCGTTACGGATTGTTTCACAGGCGTCAAAAGGTTAGTGAAAGGACTATGCGCTCCTTTTGAAAGTGTTAAATTATGAACTCATTGAAAGACGTCGGGTTGCCTCTGTCCAGCGGTAACGCCCAGATGATGAATTTGGGGCGCACCTTAAAAATGTGACGTTTAAACCAATTTTTGCACCCTCCTATAGAACAAATCTGAACTGCCTTCAAACTAAGGTTAATTGTGGGTAGAAAGCTGGCCACACGAATCTACAGGTTAGTCACTTGAATATTACATCACTAGGGTAACCGTATCAGTCACTGTTAAAAAGGGGGCGGGGGAATGGCTCTTCACTGGTTTTAGCACAAATGACGTCGTGAGCATACAACTCTTATTTTGGAACTGCAAATCCAAGCTATAGATCCACCCGTGACCGGACACAGGCAATTCTCACCCGGATGATTTTCCATTGGACAATTCCCAACTCAAATAATTCCTAGCCATGTATGAACCCCTCAGAAAACGCCCTCTGCCATAAAATTGTGAATTGGTCTGAGTGGTAATTGTCTGGGTGGGAAATATACGGTGAGGAGTCGGAAACCCTGTCCAACAGAGTACGGGTGTAGTGTGGCAATCTTGGGGTAAATCTCAGGCCAAAATTCATGTTATTTTGCTGGTTAGGGAAAATTTAAAGTGGAACACTTTCCACCCAACTGTGAAATATCTTTTCATACGTCTCTTTGTTGAGCAGTATAGAAATACGAAGCTACGATAGAGAAAAATATCCTTTTCTAAATTATTTGTCTTACAAGGCTATCTCCTCCCTTGCTTACGAAAAATTCTACAATTTTTAAAAGCAGAAAGGTTCTGTGAAATACTGATGTCCTGGGTAAAAGGAAGTTAGACTTCTTGAATCCCGTTAATTTTGCCAAAATGTGTATCTGTATTTTGTATTCAACATAACGTAAATAAATGATACAACAGACAATTTTGTGATCGAAAAGTATCGATCAAAGTATGTTAGGGAGTATGACACAGAGAAAAGAATGGTTTTCAAAGAGTATGTGAGCAACTGGAGGGGATATGGGGGGGGCGGCATCACTTACCTGTATTACTGACTGGTCGGATTCAGCGCGAACAATCGTAAGGTCAGTGTTGTCATTAATCTGATATTCACATAGATTCCATGCAAGCACCGGAGAAGTACCGTCGTTTTGGATGACCCACTTACGAACTGCCATACACAGCTCCAGAAAAATAAAGTCTAACAGTAAAATTGAAAACTGATTTGATTTAGCATTTACTATGACTTCGTAGTTTTTAACTTGTCATTGGGTGAAAATGTTTATACAAATACCTTTCCATTGAATAATCAAATTCACGTTCAAGAGAGCTTATTTTATACTTTGTCTGCAAAATCTCCTAGATAGTATTAAATGCTTAAAAACATCTGAAATATACAACAGAATATTTATGCAGGTATCGGTGCAAGTTAGTAAATAAATAAGCAAAGTGTTTTTGATTGGAGTATAATTTCATCCTTGTCTCTGTCAGACAAACTTTCCCATTGTTCTTTTGAATGACTTTAGAGCGCGGGTCACACTACAGCGATTTTGGATAGGATTACGGTCCGATTTTTTTTAGTTTTAGTTAGAATCTTCTCTATCTCTGGTCGGAAAGAACCAAAAACTTGCCGCTCTGTGTAAATATATGATTTGTATCACATGACTATGAAAAAGAAATGTATACTAATTATTTCGTGACGTCACATTGACAGAAAGCTTTTATCGGACACGCGTAGTCCGATAAAAGCTTTCTGTCGATGTGACGTCACGAAATAATTAGGTTACATTTCATTAACATAGTCCTCTGATACAAATCATATATTTACACAGAGTGGCAAAGTTTTGGTTCCCTCCGACCAGAGATGGAGAAGATTCTAACTAAAACTCAAAAAAATCGGACCGTAATCCGATCCGAAATCGCTGTAGTGTGACCCGCGCTTAACCGGGCACACACTTCAACTTGGTGTTCATTACCTGGCATACTGCCATCAAAGTCTATGTACATGATGACTACATTAGGACTGGGCACAGGTTTTGAAGTTTCTGAATCCAGCAGCCTTGGAAGGAGGACAGGTATCATGTATTCCTTGGACGTCTTTAAAAAAGTAAATAAGAAACTTTGACCACAAGAGCAGTGTGAACGGTACTCAGGGCCGGCAGAAGAATCATCATTTGGAAGAAAACTGAAGTCTGACTTCCTTTTCCATCTTACACCAGTGCATTGAGAATCGTAATCATATTAAAATTAGAACTTACTAGTTCATAAGGAGCATAATGAACATTCTTCATAACTTCTTTGAGCAAACCATTGCCATGAAAATGGCAGCAGTCCTACAAAAAACAATAAAGCAACGAGCAAAATTAAAGATTTACCTCGCTGGTGGTCGTGACGTCATAAAGAAGATGATGATGTTTCATGAAGTCTATCAACAACTCTTTCACTTGCATATGATCTTTCCACATATGATTTAGTAAAGTCTCGGACAGAACGCCCTCTTTCTTGAATTTTGACCACATTCGATTATGCGTTGACCACTGCGGGATAGACGGAGTTAATTTATCAGATTATTAACACGTTTGTCTTTTGTAAAATTTGTTTTATACCTCAAAAAGTGTCCACATGAAGGTTATATCATAAACATTTATTCAGTGGTATGACAAACCCTAAGTAAGTCACCGTCAATGTCCCGGCCGGATAAAACATAAGACAGCCTGGAAAAAGTTCTCGTCGCTAACTAAAATGTACATAATTATTCTGTTTGCTAAATATAGGCTATTTCACTAGCTAACTACTCTTTTGTACATACTAACGAAGAGACAGAGTCAATGGTGTAATCAGAACTGTTAAAACAAAGGATCTAGCAATAGGTACTTTGCAGACAGAAAATAATGACGGTAAGATCAGTTGTATTTACTTCAAATGGTGGGGGGGGGGGGATATTGACAATGATGCATACGTAAAAGTACACACGAAGGGTTAGTACAGGTACAGAGAGATAAACAGGTGTACGTACATATACTCTGGTATTTGGTAAGCGGTATCTCGAAGGACGCTGGAAGTGTCTTTTTATGATCCATCAAGTAATGGCAAGGCCTTTCTCTTCTCATAAATACCAGTAAAATGATGTCCCTTCACCAGGCTTAATAGGGTACTGACCATATATGGGGCACTGACCATTTATAGGGTACTGACCATTTATAGGGCACTGACCATATATGGGGTACTGACCATATGTGGGGTACTGACCATATATGGGGGTACTGACCATATATGGGGGAGGGGATAAGAAAGGTTCTAGCCCCTCATTCAATTTATCGAGAAAGACTAACCCCCCCCCCCCTCCAGTGTCTTCTCCCTTTATTGTGGGAGAGTTGAATGTCTTTCTATGTGGTTTACATATTTGTCAATTTGTCAATTTCGAAAACATGATTTTTGTCGCTCCCTTCTCTGTTTACGCCTCTTGTTAAGTTACTAAGTTTCTTACACGTTCAGTTGGGTCTACTACTGTCATCGCTTTGAGAACCAATTCTATGATTCTGTCCGGCTCTAGGCAAATAAAGACACCTTTTTCGTTTGCTCCAGTCAGAATGATACCGGTTTCATTTAAATGATGCAAAGCTTTCCTACAATCTTCGGTATCAGTCATACCAAGGTCCGCGAAGACATCTCTCACCTGTAAAAACAATGCAATGACTGTGTATTATGCAGTAAATATTTATGAAAGTATTTCATGGAATCCCCTTCATATGTAATTCAACAAATGCTTATACAGTTACCTTTTCAACCTGAACAGGTATTTTGAGCTTTTAAAGGGTATGCCAGGCTTAAAGCCTGTGTAGGCCCACATTTATAGCTACATTTCAAAAGTTTACACCTTAAATTGAGCTTTGAAGGATTTTATGTCTCAAAAACTCTACCAGATGCTTATGCTGAAAGATGGTTCATTCCTCAGGCAGAGAAACCGACATAAAAACGCATCCAAGTTGAGAGTCCAGGGATCTCCCTGGGAAAATATGGGGAAAAGGAACCCTTAAATGCAATTTCCCAGGGTCTTGGGGCCTTGAAATCATAAATTTTTGGACAGTTGAATTGTCAGCATTTCTGTATTTTCTCAAGTTGGCCAACTTTCATTTATGGTTTGGAAATCTAAGGCTTCTGCCTTGAACACAGACATTTTAGATGAAAAATATAGGAAATATAGGAGGTTTTCCCTTTTTTTATAGGAAAATATATGCTCATTTTCAAAATATAGGAATATATAGGAAATATAGGATCGTTGGGAGCCCTGCGAGGGGCTACGAGGTCTTTAGCCCCAGCACTTTTTCTCATAAAGGCATTTTGGGCCACTTTAAACTGGGAACTGCAGCTTTTATTTTCTTGAACATATTGGGCCGCTTCGATGATTAGCCCCTCCCCCACACTTCAAAATTGGCCGGTGGTCCCTGTAGAATGATTGTGACGTCAATGAAAGTCATTAACTGCACTTTTGAGGTGAATGGTAGGATACTGATAAATACCGAGAGCAAATAATGCATTTCTGAACATGTCGCTCAAAAAAACTATCCCAGAAAAACTAAGAAGAAATATACAAAATACCTCATCTGGAGTCAATAACAGTTTTCCTGACTCTTTTCTTTTCATCACAATTCTTTTCAAAAGGTACCAATGTATAGGAATGGTTTCAACGTTGTAGTCTAGTTCACCCTGTGCAGTCCGCGTGATATGTTTCCGTAAGTCGTCAATCTGCAAGAAGACAATTATTCTCTTCAATACTGATGATTAGATAGGGCCTGACAACTGAAGGGCATCTAAAGCTGAGAAAGGAGGGAAGATGACATGGTCCACCCCAATGATTTTCAAAACAAAATGTTTTCAAGTAGCCCCCATTGGCAAAGATTGTTTCTGGTGCCCTTAGAATGGTTTGCACTCCATTCTCAAACCCGTGTTGGTCGCCCTCTACCAGAGTTTGGTAACTAAGGTCAATTGCCTTTTCTATGCCGGTCTGTTTCCTCACAAGGAGGTCATCACGTGTTCACATGAAACTCTTCAGATAAAATAATCGTTAGAAAGATGCAAATATATTTACATATAAAAGACCAAGGGGGAAAAGGTTTTGTAATCAGGAGGGTGTTATTGCATGAACTCCGTCCTATTCTTATGATTTCCAGGAAGGTACAGTTTACTAACATATCCTCAACTTAAAATTATTACCATAATCCCTTTAAAGAGACAGTCACCAAAATATGATGGGGAGAGACTGAAGTCACCGTAATTAATTGTAGTGTGACTTTTGTTACACACCATATAAAAAAATCACGCATAATTTGCTTTGTATCCTACCCTAACATCACAAATTAACCTTAAGACTTGGCTTGCGAATAGAAGGATAAAAATGAAGAAGATGTGAAACATATTCTTACCATTTTTTTACCTTTAGAGGCGATGTTCCCGTCCTGATGGGGAATAGCATGATAAAGGCTCATCAGATGTGATTGGTAGACTTTCTCCTCTAAGCTGCCTCTTATGAAAGTTTCAGTCTGTAGGATGAGAGAAAAGGAAGTTTCATACATGTTCCTAATGACCTTGAGAAGATATATTTTTGCAAGAAAAACGCGTGTCCAGATGTTACTGGTCTTGTCTTGAAGGCAGCACAAACGCCTGACAAGACTATCCCGTGCTGATAAAAAAAACTAGGGCCAAGGGAGTCAGATGAAAATAAATTATCTACAACGAATTTGGTCAAGGGAGAGAAGTTGGTTTTTAAAATCATCTACTGATGGGGGACAGCGAACTCCCTCTGGTAATAGGTTCCAGCCAGGTATGGTCCGAGGATAAAGAGAATTTTGGTAACAGAGCTTGTTTGTGGAGGGGTGGTGATATAAATATCTACCACTAGTACGACGAGTAGTCGGAGGAGCATGATTTAAAGGGTCAATAAGATAATTCGCTACATTGCTTGGGAGTAGACCATGTGTTTCTTTATACACTACAACAAGGCGAGCCCTAAGTCGTCGAGCCTCAAGACTGTCCCATTCAAGCTGATTTATCACTCCAGAGACACTAGCCTGACAACTGTAATTGTTTAAGATAAATCTGGCTGCACGCCTCTGGACATTTTCTATAGAATTCTTATCAAATTGAGTATAAGGGTCCCAAACAGTACAGCAGTAATCGAGAATGGGCCAGACAAGAGCAAAGTATGCTGCAATCTTAGTATCGACGTCACACTGCGAAAGGTTACGCCTTAGTTGGCCCAAAGTTCGGTTTGCCTTAACTACTAATTGGTTTATGTCTTTTCCAGTTCATGCTGGAGGAGAGTTCGCCGCCTAAGTATGGGTGATGATTTACATGTTCCAGAGAGTGATTTCCCATTTGATAGTAACATGGGTTTGAATTTGTTTTGTGGGTGACTCTCATTGTAAAGCACTTTGATTTATTAAACCCCATCTGCCAAGTTGATTCCGACTGACACAAATTGTCAACATCACGTTGAAGGATTTTTGTGTCATTTAAGTTCTTTAGTTCTTTCCAATATCATACACGTATACCGATTAAAAGTTGTAGATTGGCATTTTAGTAGATTATACACCCACAAGGGGTAATATCAAATTCCCATTGCAAGTTTAATGTGAACACTTGGAATGGTGTTGACGCTTATTTGAGGACACAATTACTCAGTCAATGAACTATTAGTCGAATGAAGATGCACATTTATTTATTGTGAAGGATACTTACATGTGAAAGCTCGCTAAGTGAGTTATCAACGAGAACAAAAGTTTTCTTACCTCCTCAATTTTGATGTTGGCTGATTTCGTTTCATCATAGATACCAACGAGAATTACAGGAGGAGAGAGGTACTGTCTGTGTACTGGCTCATTTTGGTCAGAAGTTGGTTTGCACATGCGTGTTGACAACATTTGAAGGGTGGAATGAAGATTTCGAAGAAACGACTGTGAAGAGACAAAGAGATGCAGTAACAAGAAAGTGCAGTATCAATGCAATGTAGTAAACCAGGGTCTCTGACAGAAAGAGAGGGGGAGGTATTCTATCTATTTATGACATTTTGTAAATATTCTTTGTTTTCGTTAAAAATTGAAGTGCTGATTTTACTTGAAAACCATGCTAGGCTGTTAAATATTTGTTTGAAAAAGGCCTAAACACAGCAAACTATTATTACGTGCCTAGCAATAATAAGAGTAAAAGTTTTCCCTGATTTTAGGAAACTTACATTTTTTGTCACTTGAACAATCTTTTACAAGAAGAATTAACTTTCTTATCACATTTAAGAATACATTTCATATTTTCTTCACTTTGTTTCGCATTCATAACAAGTAGTTTATTGCCACAAACAACATACTGCACTTACCAACTTTTTCGCACATTCCGGGTTGATTTCAATTTTATCGTAATTCAGCACTAATAGGGTCATCATTGGACAACCGATAGGTGACGGGATGTACATCTATTTAGAGATGACAGAATTTACAAAGATAATTAATCACTGATTTCGAAGATCAGTTTTATAGGCCCTATGCTTAATTGAAATTTCTGCTGATAGAGCTGAAACCCAAGCTTAACGTCTTTCTAACATTTTGCATGTCTTCCTAAACATCTGCTTGTATTTGAGGAACATAACTTTCTAAAGTTTTCACTTTGGTAAAGAAATGAGACCGTTAGTCAATCATTCTGCTAAATCACGTTCACACACAGCTGGACACACCTTAGAGTAGCTAGCGTATTAGGTCATACCAGCCAGACATTTCTATTCATGCTCCATTTTTTCCTCCGCTGTCCCGGGCCCGCACAATGGATCCACACAATTGATCCTTCATACATACATGCACAAGCTAACCCCCCCCCCTTAACCCACTTTAAACCTGACTCCCCCGGCTAAAGAGCCGTATACGGCCCTAATTTCATAAGAGATTCAAATCACCTCGTGTAAGGATTTGTCAAGGTATTGCTGACAGAACTCCCAGATTGAAAGGCATGGTTTCTCGTGGTCTCCGTCCGAAATTTCTCCTTTTACTTCACTACAAGACCTAAGCAGGTTAAATTTCACTCTTCTTAGTATCGTGTTCACTAAATCTGGATCTGAAAATATTAATAGTAAGATCAAATGTTGAAATAAGTTTTTATAAGTGGTGGTTCCCCAAGTATATTTTTGGTTGGGGAAAACCAAAATTCTCAATAGGTGACTGCTCTTTGATTGACACCAAATTCCGGATGCAGAGTAGCTTACATTACACAGCATGCACAGAAAGTGTTCTGATTACACAAAATAGGCAGCTATAGGCTCACCACGATATGGTGTTATGCAATAAACTAGGCATGTTTCTGCACAAGAAGGAGCTTGAGACAGTTCTGAGAGGGGCTTAATTGCTAGAAGTAACTTAGTTGGGAGAACTGGAACTGTATGGGATGAGATTTGCCTTTGAAGCACACAGTGTCACATACTCTCAACTTAGCGTATTCCACTTTCCGAAAACTATCAAAAATTGTAAAATATCAGAATTAAATTGAAGAGACTCCATTCATAAACAACTTAATTCCACTAGCGCAAGGCGACTACATTTTAAATATATACTTGTGTAGGCCTATGATTTTGGTTTATTCATTAGTTACGAACAACCTGTGTCAGGCTTTGTTACATTCATATCGACAACTGCTATAGAACCCATTCCTAAAAGTGATATAGATTCCATTGTTTCCCCATTTTCACTATAGTTATTTGCAACAAGTGTAGAATAAGGTAGTAGCCTCAATAATAGCATTGTAAGCATATCCACTTACCAACAATAGCTTTTGCTTTCTCTTGTGATGGTTTTGATGCCTGTAGACAAAGCAAATGGTTTCAATGTTGTTATCCTTGTTCTAGTAAATAAAAACTCAATCGGAGTGTACATTACACTAGTATTTGTCTTCAATCGTATACATTTCCTTGTTCAGTATACATTAAAAATAGGTCTACCATTGTCCGACTGCTTCCAGTACTAAATATGCTGTCGTGAGTAATTCCAACATCGTCTTTTTTCGCATCCCCACCCCCATTTCCAACGCAATGTAAAATTTGTGCGTCCGCCTCAGCAGTGCTCACACGATTTCAGACAGCTGGTCATAATATAGTTATTAGAAATTACAGTTTTGAAGAAATACAGATAAACTTCGGTCACCAGGTTATGTTTTTTAAGGTACATGAATAAAAGCATAGAGGCGTGCAAGATGAAATCATTATTTTTTGTGCCTATTCCTCAGTATTAGTACTCCTCAGCACAATGGCATAAAAGCCCACCAAATTCCAAATTTTTAACAAACTATACAGTGGCGTACGCAGGATTTCTCTCAAGGGGGAGGAGGGGCATGCAGTATGCTGAGTGATCGCCGGCCTGGGGGAGGGGTTTAAAGAGAGGGGTGTCCCCCTCCCCTTTGGAAATTTTTGGAAAATTAGGTGTCCTTACATGCAATCTGGCGACACAGATCCTGCCTTTTTTTAAAGTAAATTTTGTGTTACAAAATTTGCGTATTTGTAGGAACTTAAATAAAAGGGCATCAGTGATCGCCGGGCTGGGGGACGGGTCTTTTGAAAAAATTAGGTGTCTTTACATGCAATCTGGTTGCACATATGCTGCCTTTTTAGGGAAAATTTGTGTAACAAAATTTGCGTATTGTTTAGGAACTAAAATGAAAGGGCATCAGTGATCACCGGCCTGGGGGGGTCTAAGGGGCGGGGAGTCCCCCTCCCCTTTGAAAATTTTTGAAAAATTAGTTGTCTTTACATGCAATCTGGTGCCACATATGCTACCTTTTTAAGTTAAATTTGTGTTAAAAATATGCGCATTTTTAGGAACCTAAAAAAAATGGCATCAGTGAGGGGGCCATGGGGAGACAACCCTCCCCTTTGAAAATTTTTGAAACATTAGGTGTCCTTACATGCAATTTGGTGCCACATATGGTACCTTTTGAAGTAAAATTTGTTTAACAAAATTACTTATTTTTTTGGATCTAAAAAAAAAAATTGTCATCCTGGAGGTGGGGGCATGGCCTAATGCCCCCCTGCGTACGCCATTGAAACTATGGTAGCCTCGGCCATGTATGGCCTAGTGAAGTAGAAGTTTGTCGGGAATGCGGTGTCTATAGAGCCTTCAAGTAGTAAGGCAGTATTGTAATGGGTTAAACCTTTCAGTGTTAATTCCGCAGAGGTGAATATAAAAATGCCACTGAATTCTAAACCTTTTAACACTGAAACTATGGCAGTTAAACGCTTAGGCCACTATCTGTCCTACAGGGCTGTCAACTCTCACGCATTCGGCTTGAGAGTCACGCATTTCGGCGCTATCTCACGCTCTCACGATGAAGTCACAGTTTCTCACGCAATGTCTCAATATCGTGTAAAAAATTCCACTCTTAACCAGAGTTGTAACGAGTCACTCAATTTTGCAGTCGAGTCGAGTCATTTACTACTTTCAATGTGATTCGATTCGAGTCAGTGACTCGAGTCACTGTATGATTTCTATGAGGAGAATTATGATACAATTGCTGGAGTCATTTCCCTTTTGAAAATTAGTGACTAAAGTCATGACTCGTTACAACACAGGTTACAACGCAAGCGATGTATACGGTGTCGGTAAAACGCCAGCTGTAACGCTACATGAGCTCCTTCTCCAACTGATCATAATCTGCAGTAAGCTGACAGCAGGCGCGTTTCTACGGGGGGCTAGGAGGGCTTTAGCCTCCAAAAGTTTTTCTAGTCCCCCTCCCCCCCAAATTTCTCGAAATTTTATATAGACTAATAGTGATGTAGACATAGACATACTCAGGAAATATTCCCCATGGCTCTGTATCAGGCCCGAAGCCAGTAATTAGGTCCGTAACAATTCTTTCTATCACTTCAAAAAATTTCACGCGCTGTACTCGCTTTTCTTTTCCCTTCAGCTGTTCAGTTCTGTCTAGCGGTAACGCCCGCCGTTTCAAACATATTGGATTTATTTAACATTTCCACAAATATTGTTCTTCCCTGTAGGCGTGATTCTAGAGAAACATGAAAATGCAGTGTTGGGAAGTCCTGTCCTATTTTTCCAATCTTTTGGAAGATTCGTTATTCAGCCTGGGCATTGCGGCAAACATATTTCGCCAGAAAAAAAGGAATTTCAGTTTTTCGTCGGGGAGGCTTAGTGTGTAAGATAAAGAATGTAATCCACAACGATGACCATGCAATCGCCCAACAAAATTCTTGATGTTAACCTTAAGTAGGGCAGATTCTTCAATAAAAACCCAAACTTTTCCACCTTTTCTTAATGAAAATAAAAATCTTTTCCAATAGAAACCCACATTTTCGGCGCGCTTCGCGCGCCTTATTCCGTGTTAGCCAACCCATTGCATCTGTTGGGTCTTAGAGTAGATGGCCCCCGGTCAGGGCGGTTGACCCCCATGTCGGCAAATCAATGCACCACCCCTTGCTGAGCTATGCAGGCTGCATGGAGTAGGTTTTTCCTTTGAGCAATGAAGTTTACCTCCAACTTTCGGCGCGCAAGGCGCGCAGTCCTTACGACCCACTTTGTATCGTTTATGAACATTATAAGCTCAAAAGTACCAGTGAACTTTTCTAAAACAAACTAGGTGTACCCTTATGCTTAATCACCCCAGGGTCTTATGGTAGCCCTTGATAGCATGTTTACCTCACCGTCTGAAAAACACTCAACTCTTCATCTGCGTTTGTGGAGCTGATGAAGCACCATCATGACCATAGTCTTGTTCATTCACTTGTGAGCCTTTCTAATAATTCCACGTCTCTGTATCGCAAGAGGACAGGGAATTGCTATCAGGGAAGTGGAACTTTATGCGCGCTTCGCAAATTCACGCGTAGGTCCGATTTCTTTAAGCTATCCGTGTAGGGCTTGAGATATCATCGCCCGTGGTTCCCGCAAACTGCCATCATCTGGTGGCATCACTAGCTACAAACATAGTCTTCTTCGGTGCCCACATTTGCGGTACCGGCTCCCCCCCCCCCTTATATCAGAATTCCTGGACACGGACCTCTCTTTATCTGGTTTCACCAGGGGCAATGGCAACATACCCCCAAAAATGTCCCTACAACCGCGCCTGGCTGACAGTAGTGCTGTATACAATATAATTAATCTTGCCATAATCAAGCTGTCAGCAATACATACCGGTGGACCTCAGAATTTCCAAGTTTTTAGGCCTATTTGTAATGTGAACAGAATGTCTCCTGAAAAATTTTTAGAAACATAAAACATCTAAAACTGACAATTCTGGGCATGCAGTAATGAGGCACGGGAAATGCCATTTCCTGCAATCTAGGGGTATGTTTGGCAAGAAGTCCCCCTGGCGGGACGCTCCATGCGAACCGATGTTCGCGCTCTGCGTCATTAATCTCCAGCGAATCTTACGCTCACCAGTCACTTAAAGTTGACAGCCCTGTGTCCTATGGTGAAGATGCTTACAAACTTCTCTCTGGAATGCAGTTCAATTCAGTTCATTTCATTCAAGTAAAGTTTCATGGCCATCTCAAATTGTTCCTCGAACAAATCTTGGAATATCAAAAACTTAGAATGCAAAATGCACTGAGGTTTCCTTGTCTTCTTAATTGACCAGCAATAGCTCTTCTTATGTTTAATAATGGATCTGGATATGGTAAGAGTGAAACTGGCCAAATACCACCTACCTGCACTCACTAAACCGAAGCCATTTTCAGTGTTAAGTTCCCACTCTTATCGAAACCAAAAGCCTTTTTTTCTCCGAAAATGTCACGGCGACCCACATACAATGGACAGTTAAATATATTGGAATTTCCTCTTGCCAGACTTGAAGCATACACTTCCCTTTGACTTATTTGAATTGTGAGGCTATGGTACGGAGATGTATAGCATGAGCTATTTAATATAACGTCAATGACGTCACAGGCGGACTTTCCCACTTACCTCTCCGCCTTAAAGTTTCTGATCCAACAGTACTAATGTCATGTAGTATAGTAAGCTTTTCATTACTAAGAGGGACGCCATCTTGTTGTTTACAAGTTCACTTCCTTCCTA